>JASANZ010002263.1:0-130163 GCA_030849805.1 Sergeia podlipaevii
GTGATGTCAAGCAACTTGTACGCGTGCTCACAGCGATCGCACTTGTTAGGTGACATGCACAGGTCACAGTGCGGTACAGAACACGGGATGCATTGATTGTTATGCAGCGTGTGACCCTCCTGGCAGCGCTTACATTCACCAGTCACCTCACACAGGTTACAGTTGGGTATATCGCAGCTCACACATTTGTAGTTCACAAGCGAGTACTTGTCGGCACATGCCGCGCACTTGTTGTCATACGTGCAGTTCAGGCAGTTGGATAGGTCACACGCCATGCAGTGCTTTTGGTCAGCAGTGAGAGAGAAGGTGTCCTCGCAGGTGTAGCAGGTGTCAGTCTCCTTGCAGAGCTTACATTTCGGGATGCGACAGTGCACGCATGTATTCTCGTGGAGAGTGTGCCAGTACGTGCATTGGAAGCACTCGCTATCAGCAGAGCACGTCTTGCAATTCTCGATAGGGCACTCGAAGCAGTCGCTGCCAAAGAGTACGTAGGGGTCATGACATACTGCGCAGATCTCCGCAGCAGAACACTCTTTGCATCTCGAGTTGCTGCAAGGAACACATTCAGATGGACTGACAAGGGTGTGCTTGTCCTCGCACTCAATGCAGTTATTGATAGTGCTACATGTTGCGCAACCGTCAATCTGACACTCGATACATTTCTCTCCGTACTTTTTGTATCCTTCAGCACACTCGGTGCAGTTGCTCTCTGGATTTGCATACCCCTCCTTACACTTAGCACAGTGCCACGGGTAGTCACAATTCTCACAGCCATTTGTTTGTCCAGGACAATCATAGCACACCTTTGGGTCTTCTTTCGAGATTGAATATCCATCTTTGCATATGGCACATTTCCCATCAGGATAGGCACTAGCGCAACCGATTGTATAGCGTAGATAGCATCCGCCGTCGTAAAACATAAAATTCTCGTCGCATTTCCTGCACCTGTTTGTCCCCTCGTTGTATTCCAGGCAGCCCACAATGCCGCCGGTTCTCACCGTGCATGCTCTGCCGTCGTGGTACGGTGTCTTGCCCTCTATGCACTTGGTACACATACCAAATTTTGTAGAGGAGTAGTCATTGTCGCATGTCTTGCAGTTGTTTGTGCGGCATGTGGCGGCTTCAGACTTGGTGGGATCTGCCTTGTTAGTGCAGATGCAAGCCGGTGTGGTGGATTGGGGCTTGTACACCAGTTCTGTGAACTGCTCGTTCAAACACTCGAAGTAGTAGAGGCAATCGAAATCCTGACGGGAAGCGCGTACAGTCGTCGGAGTTGTGGCGAGCAAGAGAAGAATGGCTGCAAGAGCTGTGCAGCGGTATCTGCACGACGTGATTGGTTGCATGAATCCCTTGCCACTGAATGTTCACGCTAAGTATTGTGCTTCTCTTTTGATGTTAAGTTCAGAGTGCCTGGATAAAGTACAACTTGATGGCTTGTATTTGTGGTCCTTGTATGCCTTGATAAAAAGGTATCTTTATTACTTTTAAAAGCATTTGATAAAAGTATTTTATAAGAGAAGTAAGAAGTATGGTTGGCACAGATCGGTTTGCTCTATATTTCCATCTGATATTACCTCCAAATACTGTACTGAAGTCTCCTTTAGGTAAGCGCATTCACACTTAACATCGTAGCTTGCAATGCAGCAACTTTGGTATTCAATTTAGTTCTTCCTTAAGCCGTATAAATTGTTGCGTGTGAGATATGATATTATGCATGTCAAAGCAGCAATGATCAGTCAAAAGGCACTCATCCTTGATTAATAGAAGAAACAGCAAGATTCCGCGCAGTGGAGTCACACACACACACACACACAATAGGCATCCCTCCATCAGTCTCAAATGAAAGCATAGCTTTCTCACATCATTTTCTACACTCTTTTATGTATCAGTTTTCCTTTATTCCTGGTGACTCTCCAGACAAACTCTGTTCTCCCAATTTTATGCAACTAAAATCATTCAGCCGTATTTCGGCCGACATAAAGAAGTGGATGATCAATTGTGCAACTGTAATCTCATTGGAGTACCTGTCACGCCCACATCAATATAGATAGAAGCACATTAACTTCATGCGTCTCTGTACATGTGCCCCTTCCCTCGCATGACAAACAGAGATGATACTCTCCTGAGGCTTCACTAGCGTGTCCAAGAAAATAACAGATTCAGCCGTTTTCGCAAACTGTTGTCCGATCATAGCAGTTGAAAGTATGCGCATCAGGCACAAAATATGGCCTTATGGCCATTGTTATACCATGAAAGTCTTTGTTTGTTGGCCACAAAGCGGTTCCAAAAACTTCACTTGGTTTCAATCATTCTCTACCATCATTCTGCATAAAGCCTAGTCATCCCCTAGTGCAACTTTTAAAAAAAAAATGTTACGCTATTGATTAAACGGAAATATGAGATGCTGCACTGAACCATTTAGGAAATTTAACTGTGAATGCTTACATTTTAAAACAGGATGCCTACAAGGATTTGATTTCAGTGATTGGAGCCTTTGGAAACCAAGATTATGATAATCGTGAGAGGAGAGGAGAAGGTTAACCCAATGAATAGTCTGCCCACATAATTATACATTTGGTACTGATGCGCGTAAAAAAGCGTTGAAATAAATTTACATGTAAATCATATATTAGCCACTCTTGTTGTTGCTTTTTTGGTATGTGTGTGAAGGCGCAAAGCAGGCATTCGAAAAAAAAAAAATCCCTCTCACATAATAATGGCACTGAACTATGCATTTGACTAAGCTATTCCTAGCGCAATGCAGTATACAGACACCGTCGTCACGTTGTTGTTAACACATGTTGTCAGTCTGAAGCAAAATTCAAAAAAAAAATAGAAGAAATGGGCTCATGTGTTCTATTGGGGCATTCTACCGGTCGCTAAACGGCGTGCAACTGGATCTTGCAGAACACTTCGATCTACAGGGTGCTGTGGTACGCCCTTCAGCGATGGTGGCGCAAGCATATCAACGCTGTCATAGACATGACTCATTGGACATTCAACACCAACCGACCTTCCCTTCTTCTTCGTTGGCTGTGATACGTAGTGATCGTAAAACGACTGTGGTCCATCTTGAAGTCGGTCTACACATGCCTGTGTTTCGCTATCATACTGTGCTTCATTGATGGGCTGCATGAGATATTCCCCATCTAGAGCTGTGCATAACTTGTTGTAGCCCAAGAAGTTTGACGATGTAGAAGGAGGAATCAGTGTGAGGGTAACGCCATCACACGTGGAAGCCAGTATTCGAGGAGTGAGAGTATTGCTCGATGGACTTGAACTATTCATGACGCAAGGGGGTTCAAAAAAAAAAAAAAAAACTTGTTTAAATGACAAGTTTATAGTATTCTATCTTTTCTTCGAACTCTAGCGCACCCTATTTCGAATTCAATGACACCCCTATGTTGACCAAAAGTGTTACGCACAAGAATATATAAGTTAGGGCTAACACAGCTAACTAAAGTCTCCTCACAAGTCCAACAACAACAACAATATAGAGTTGCATCACCATATCGAGAAAAATGAGTAGATTAAAGTAGTGCGATAAAGTTGGAATTACAGTTAGGAAATCAAAATTAAAAACAAGACTATTGTTAGAGTAGGACATCTTTTGTTGACAATTCCATACAATACTGATATGACGGATGCAAGCATGTGCTTTAAAAAGCGAGTGTGTGCAGCTTGCACCACCTTTGGTTCTTCATTTTTCATTTTTTAAAAAATCATAAATTAACAATATAAATGAAAGTGTTGAGCTGATGAGAGACAGGTCACAAAACAATAAGGCAACAGATATCCCCTAAAGAAGAAAGCGTAGGTTTATCTCCTGCACGCGGCTTTGTTGCCAAAGCTTTCGCTTTAACGACGGCGGCGGCGGATCATGGTCTTCTTCTTCCTGGCTTGGAAGATGATACCATCGTGGACCTTCTCGAACCACTTCATGGCCTCCTCCTTGGTCACGCGGTGGGTGTGACCGACACGGTTGCACTTGCGCTTGCGCAGGGACACGCGCTCGCCGCGGCGGCCGAGGACGACGTAGAAGTCCATACCGTAAATACCGGTGGAGGGATCGTACTTGATGCCGAGATCAATGTGCTCGTTGATGCCGAAACCGAAGGAGCCGGTGCTGGAGAAGTTGTAGCTCTTAAGCTCGAACTCCTTGACCTTGAGGCCCTTCTCGAGGAGTTCCTCAGCCTTCTTGCCGCGGACGGTGCAGTGCACGGCGATCTTCTCGTTACGGCGAATACCGAAGGTGCGCACGGTGAGGCGAGCGCGGGACAGCACGGGGGACTGCTCGCACAGCTGCTCGAGCACCTTGGAGGCACGAGTGAGACGATCACCACTCTCACCAACGCAAATGTTGATGCAGAGCTTGCGCACGACGATCTCGCGCATGGGGTTAGCAGCCTTCTTCTCAGCGACCATTTTCTTTCTTGTGGCTTCTCACACAAATCAACTAAATGCAGTAAATTGACATTTTACATTTTTGAAAAAAAAAAGATATTGCAGAGGAAAAAAAAAGACATTTTTTTTTTTTGAAAGAGTAATCATTTAGCAGAGAGAATAGGCAAGGATAAGAATAACGGCATTCAATTGTGCCCTTCTCTACAAAATCCATTGCCTTCTCCCTTTTTGAGTATTGCTATAATATTGAATGATAAACTAAGAAACAATATGGATAATGTTTGTGTGTGTAAAATTAAATGCAAAAATTCAAGATGAAGATGATATGTATCGTGGCATCTACACCTCACATGCGAGTGCACAACAACAACAACAAAAAAAAAAAAATGATGCTACTAGTTAGCAGCTTCACTGCTGCCCGCGTCGCCAAGCGCAGTTTGCATCAGTTTAGTCCGCTCCACCTGACGTTGTTGAATGGAGTCAATCTTTTGGATGAGAGACGTCTTTGCACAGAGTGCAGTCTCAGTTGCTCCACGGAGATTGCAACGGGAGTCTTGAAGCTCACCCAGTAGTGTACGAAACCGCTGGGCAAGCTCAGACTGCTCCTCACGATGCACTCTCTCTATTTCTCGCTCATTCTCTTTGTGCTGTGTTGTCACGCTCTGCAGTTGTTGTATAAAAGACGAGACAAGGGCCTCTCGCTCCAAATTCGCCGTGGCCTGCGCAGCAGATAACAAGCGCTCATAGTGGGTGCGCACTTCTGCTTCGCGAACAGAGAGTGCAGCGTGAGTCACTTGCTCCGCGCGTGCGCGCTCAGCTTCATAGCGCTGCTCTGCATTACACGCCTGCGACTCAGCTCGTGTCACTGCGTTGCTGAAGAGCTGCTCGCGCTCTGCAATGGCTGTGCGTAGCGCGCCAATCTCTGCGTCAACAGTAGAACGCCACGCCGCGTGCTGAGCTTCAAGTGAACGGATCCCTTCTTGATAAGACGCTCGCTGCATCTCTGCTTGTGTCGCAAATTGACGTGTCAGGTTCTGATATTGCGACTCGTGTGTAATAATTACTGTGTTTTGCCAATGCTGCGCAACTTCTGCTTCGCGCAGCCGCATAACTTGAAGGTGCTTTTCGTGAAGTATCGCAATGGTAGAGATGACGTAGGTGAGCAAATCGCGTTCACGAGTGTCATAATAGCCGCTCATCACACGCAGCATCACCGCGTGCTTCTCAGACTGCGCAACAAGAGCTTTTTCCTTAATGGCATCGGCCTGCACAACTAGAGCTTGCAGAGAATGCACATGTTTACTTGCAAAATCGAGAGCTGCGCCATGTTCCTGTGCGGTAATCTCAGCTATTCGCCGTCCAGTCTCGGCTACCGTCGCCCTGTCGGAAAGATGGCGGTTCTGCTGTTCAACACGACTCATGTGAACCTTCATCTCATGCTTTTCACTCTCCAGCGCCGCAACACGGCTGCGCAAGACATTCAACGAAGATAAAAGATTCCCCTTTTCCTGACGTGCCTCCTCTAGTTCTGCGAAGAGATGCTCTGCCCTGCAGCGCTGATGTTCCATCGCTTCACGCTCCGCCGTCTTTATGTCTATTTGGGGCTCTCCCTGTGTGCTCGCTTGTTGATCCACTAGAGCCATATACGCCTCTTGTAGCTGTGCCTGGGCAGCCGTCGTCACCTGGCGCAGAGATAGGAAGTCACGCCATACCTCCGAAGCATCGCTAGAGGGAACATCCTTCGACATAAACAGCTTGCTACTGAAGCAATTGCTTTCCTATCCCAGTGTCCTTGACTGTGGGATACAACCTGTGTTTCACCTAATAGCTAAATTTATACATCCTTTACATGCGCACGGAAAAGAGAGGAGGTGGGATGTTACATAAAGAGGAAGATAGATAGAGAGAGTAGGGTACACCTTGCAATAGATATTTAAACCTTCTCTTTCACTGGTGCATCGAGAGTCAAAAAAAGAAAAAAAAAACTCACATTGCTACATATTGTGGCAACACCACATGCTAATCAAGAAATGAAATGGACAACCAATACGCGCGCTCTCTCTACAGTAGTTGGGGAAGTAACAACTTTTTTTTTGTGTGTGTGTACGTGTGCCGCTCCTGATTATATAGATCGGTAGATAGATAGAAAGATAGATGTTTGTGAGAGGAGGAGCTTGATTTAGTTAGACGGAAAGGAGAATAATAATAAAAATGATGTTCTCTGGAACGGAAACCTTACTTCTCTGCTTCCACACAGTACTCAAACGGTACTGTGTTCTGACGAAAGATCTTCAGTCCTTGACCCTGAGCTTCTGCAGAGTGAAACACTAAAACAGCGTTCATTTTTTCACGTACCCTGTCAAGGCCGCCAAAAACGAAACTGCCTGCAACGTTTCTGAGTAAATTTGTCACCTGTATCTCGTTGACATGCTCCCCAATTAGTTGGATAGAAAGCCTGGCACGCGTCGAGGCATTACTAAGAATCACTGATGTATAATAGATATGTGGGTCATTTTTGCGTGACTTTACGGATTCACTAAGCAATATAGGTGGCAGTCGACTGTTTGGTGTTCGGGTGAGAGTGCACGAGCGGTGCGGTTCTTCATCCACGCTATGCGAGTGAATATTGTAGTAGACACACAAAGCGTGTACAAGGTGACGACGCTCAGAATTTGCCGGGGGAAGGCACAAGAAATCGGATTTTGATGTGAGAAACGCGTCCAGCACCTGCTCTGTGTCTCTCACTAACTGCGGAGCGTTGGCAGCAATGTCCCACAGGTATTTGGAATAGTAAAATGTGTCAGACGTGCTCGTGGTCACAACCCGGTCTGCCAACACGCCAAAGCGAGAATCACATGAAGTCTTGCAGGCAACTTCCATCGGTACACCGTGCTTACGCTGGTACTCGTGGTACTTACCGCATAGAACCTTTGTGGTCGAGCGACCACACTTGCACGTTGCATCTACACGCTGCATGCAGGGAGGGCATGTAGTCCCCATGTGGCACGGGCGTCCACAGACATGTCCACACTCGTCAATGACAGCAGTGCACGGCTGTTTGCACGCCTGGCTAGGGGCCGGTCCAACACAGTCACCGCCGTGGCATTGACGGTCACAAATGTGGCCACACGGCAGCGGTTTGAGGCACTTGCTAGAGCAGCACGGCAACTCGTTCCAGCATGGAATGTTGCGCAGTTGCGTGTGACCGCCAGCGCACGTGCGTGTAACGAGATGGGTACATATTGGGCAGTCGCCGTAGTGGCACGGGTGTGGTGTTTGCTTGTGACCGCAGGGCCTTGGAAGCTGGCAAGGTTTCGAGCAGGAAGGCGGCAAGGCACCACACGGCTGGGGTGGCATTAACATTTCCGCTCTGCACCGGCAATATAGCGGGCTAGTTGTAAAGTTAATGCACGGAGGGCAAGAGCCTGCGTGGCAAAGCTCATTACAGGTGTGGCCACATTTCAGCTGCCTCTCGCATATAGCAAAACACTCATGCTCAGGAGCGTCGGGGCGGCCACGACCAGCACAGCAGACTTCGCGACAGTAGTGCCGCCCACAAGAAAGCTTCGTTCCGCATGGCCGCGTGCACTTAATAGATCCTAGTTCGCAACAAGGAAGTTTGCGTTTTGTATACCCGCATGCACATGATTCTGTCACCATCACAGAACAGGGAGGACAGGGGCCCGTGTGACACAATACAGAACACGTGTGAACCTGCCCGTCAGCAAGTGGTGCATGAAGTGCCTTGCCGCAAATGTGCCCACAGGTTGGAATAGGATCCGTACAGCGAAGTCTCTTCGGCCCCGAAAGCGTACTCGACCCACAGGGACAGGTGGTGACAACAGTGATGTCTGTCGCACAAGGAGGGCACGGGCCGATATGACAGAAAAGTGGGCATGTGTGCTCCTTGCAATCCAGTTGTCGGTCACACACATTACCGCAGAAGCGCAGAGTCCCACATGGTACCTCCTCCGTAGTGCGTCCACAACCACACGAAACGTCTGCCTTCACAGCGCACTCACCGCAGTCGCCGGTGTGGCAAGGATGCTCGCATCGATGAAGACCACATTTGAGCAACTTCCCGCACGGAGCCCCGCACGTCGTGTGAGGGTCTGCTTGGCCACACTGGTAGGTGTACGTGCTCGCCCCGCAAGGGCATGGCTTGGGGCCAGCCATTGCATTGCATGGTGTGCATGGCCCAGGGTGACAAAGACTCGTGCATTTATGAGGGCAGTTGACCCCACGCGAACCTCCGCACACATTTCCGCATGAGTGTGGGATAAGAAGAGGCGAATAAGAAGGCGAGGTGAACTTTCCACAAAAGCATCGGTACTGTCTCTCAATGGGCTGCTCAGTGCGACAATGTGGGCAGAGAAGCTTCCCGGGATCACTTGCGCAGCTCTCCTTGCTCCACCGGGTTATGCAGTTAAGGTGAAAAATATTGAAGCAGCAGTGGCACGACCACGTCGGCGCATCGAGACGGATGACATCTAGACAATTTGCGCATTCATACTTGGAGTCTATCAACTGCTCCGCCAACTCGCGTGCACGAGGAGAGAGATAACCCAGATTATCAACCTGCGGACGAGGAAGTCTTCTTTGGTTGTGTTGAACACGTCGCTGGTCTCTCTTGCCCTGAAATGGACGACGTGATTGTAATCCACGACCTCGACCTCCCCCTCCGCCGATTTCAGGTTTTGGTTCCTGAGAATTATTTTGTTTAGGGGCCATAAGCAAATTTTATATTATGTGGAAAAAAACAATAGTAATAACGCGTTCCACGTTTATAGATGTGTACTTAGACCAAAAAAAAAAAAGAAAAAAGAAAACTAGTTATTAACGTGTACTTTTATGTATATGCACATTCAACGAGCAGGCACAAAAAATGTAACATCATAGTAAAAGAATAATATTGATAATTGCAATGTAGACATCCATGTATCAAAATTGTGTAAATGAAAACAAACGCTAGATCTCAAGTATATGGCTAGAGTACCAAAACAATTTTTAAAATGCCCGTATAGATGCATTTTTGTTTGTTGGTGGTGCTGTCCGTTCTTCTCTTCAGTTGCTATTCAATAAACTCATCTTCGGCATCACGCATTCTTTGAATTACCTCATTCATCGCTAGCCGTGCGGAGGAAGTAGTGCTAGCCGGTACTGCGTCGTACATCCTCTCGCGTTCATTAATAGTTGCGCTCGGTACAGAGGACGGCAGCACATCAGCGATTCTTTGCTGTGACGTTGGGAATGGAATATTAAGGAGACTGTGCAGTCGCACCACCTTACGCGGGCCCATCCCTGGGATATCGGCGAAAAGATCTGGTCCACCTGAGAGTACATCGGCGACCGTTTGGACGCGGTTCGCAATGCGTAAAACGTCGGCGCGACTCAGTATCTGTGGGGTTTGCGTAAAGGCATCAATAAGAATGGGAAGCGGGGCATCTTCCTTTTGACGCCCAGCAGAAAAATCAACGGACATGGCCGCTGCAGAGGACAAAGTCACCAGGAATTGTGCCACCTCTTCAACACTCCAGCACAACGCTAGCGCACACTGCTCGCCAACGGTGCATTCAATATTAAGCCATGACAGTGTTGACAGCGACGGCTCCGCCACAGTAGTGCCATCATTGCTCGCATTAGGCATACGTACTATCACATTGATAATACAACCGCCCCAGGAGCGCTTAGTGGCCTGCACACGTGCAATAAGACTACGCTGCATCTCGGGTCGATCAAGGTCGCCAAATTCACGTAGAATGACAGGTTTCCCTCCACATACATAGTCAGGCAGCGAGGACGCATCACCGACCTCTGCGGCGCATCCAAGCTGCCGTAGTCTAAACGTAACCTCATCGCTAACGCGTGATGGATGCACAAGGACAGAATTCCTCATGTCTCCGCCAGTGCATCTCAGGTATATACCATTCAACAAGAAAAGAAAAATGGATATGAGTGAAGGAACTAAAATCTATTGTCCTACCATTAATAATGAGCGTTTCTGTTCTGTCAGGGTTCGTTCGTCAACATCAAGAAAAAAAGATTTAAAAAGTTTTAAAAAGAAAATGTACATTATCAATATATTCAGCAACGTGTATAGCGACAAAATAGAGTTGAAAGCACGTCACATTTCCTATTGTTCAAAAAAAAAAAAAGTGAACAGCAGCAACGTAAAAAAACAAAAAAGAAAAATAAACGTGCTATGCCAACAAAAGTCAGAGACTTTTGAACAGGATGTCATCGTGCTTTTTCTTGTATTTGTACCATTTCATAAGTGAATAAGGTTTATTCAAAAATGTAGTTATCGCACGCCACTCAGAGTGAGACCGCGCGAGACTCTTGAGGCTTAGCGCTATTTTTCACGAACCGTGTGTGGTACACACAAACTGCGGCACACTCAGATATGTGTATAACCAACAACAAGTACTCACGGCAATGGCTCGCGTTCATTACAAATAGTTTAATAATAAACAACGTGTGCGGTGTATAAAAGTCTCTCTAATCTGCATTCCGCCCCCCCCCCCCCTTTGCTAGGACTCTACTGAGCCGCGCAACCTCCTCCTTGGCCTTCTTCCTCAGCATCCGCCTCCTCGTCCTTTGAAATTTCGTTTCGCAGTGTGTCAAGCTCTTCGCGGGACACGTAGCACACCTCGGCACCCTCTTCATCGTAAGAAGTGGTGTCGACACTCCTTGGTGGTGGCAGTGCGGTGCGTAGGAGAGCAATCTGGGCATTGTTTATCATGGTTGGATATTCAACTTCGAAACTGATCACCAAGTCGCCAAATTTGTCGTTGCGCTTCCATATGGGCATGCCTTCGCCCACTACACACTGAATGTCGCCGGGTTTGGTGATTACCCCACGATTACGGCGAACAACAAGCTCGCGGCCATCTAGATGACTCACCTTGAACTGAAATCCACAAAGTGCCTCCGCAAGGGAAAGACGGTGGGTCATGTGCAGGTCGCATTCTTCACGTACGAATACGTTGTGCTTCACTTGCTGGAGTTCAGCAATAAAATCACCAGTCAACTGACCACCAGGCTGCTCGTCAGCCATGCCACGTAGCACAATTCGTTGCTTGTGTTGCATACCCTTATCAACTACTATGGTAAGCGGGCACTGCGTTGTTTGCACCTTTTCCCCTCCGCAACGGGTGCAGCGATCCTTCGCGTCAATAAACTGGCCTGTGCCATTACAGGCATTGCACACTGTTTGCACTTGCTGCAGCATCATGCCCATCTGCCGCACCATCACCCTAGCTCCACTACCACGGCACGTTGGACAAGGCCCAGAGCGAGTGCGTGCGTTAGCTTTGCATCCTAGACCGCGACACTCCGTGCACACCACCGTCCGTTGGCGCGTAATTTCCACCGTTTTGCCGTTGTAGAGTTCCTCAAGAGTAACTGGGAGGGCGTGTCCCACGTCACGGCCGCGACGAGACGCATTGCCGCGCGGCACCCCACCACCTCGCCCTTCTCCGCCTAAAAAGGCTCTCAGCATATCATCCATGTCCATCATTTGGAAAATGAAAACGTATTTTCTTGCTAGAAAACAACTAGACGCGCGTCAAAACCTCCTTTACGTTTCTTCTTCTTCTCCTTTTTACAGTTTAATTGTTGTTATACTGTTCTTCTCCCCTTCATAAAGCGTTCCTATACGAACCCGCGAGTACGTGGCTACGGCGTACTTGAGATGCGATCAACTACAATTTGCGCATTGTCCGTAAAAAAAAAAACGAAGCGATGAGAAACGAGAAAAAAAGTAAACAGGAATGGGAATGAAAGATCTGAAAAGCAAGGCATGTTGGTGAAAGGATGTGTGGCAAAGAAACGGGAAGACAGAATTTCTCCCATATTTTATGATTTTCGTATAGAGAAACATCTTTTATTACAATTTGCAATGAAAGTCACAACTCGAGTTAGAATGTGTGAATTCAAAACAAACAGTGCTGTAATGCTAGTATCCTTACTATTTCCTTCTCACTTTCTCAGTTAAGCGTTACTAAAGTATTATCGTAAAAAAAAAAACTCCCTCACCTCCCCCCCCCCCTTCCTCAGCTCACACGCGCCGCTCTTGTCACTTTTGTTGTTTGGTTCAAGCAGACACTTTCTCAAACACAAACAGGCGATACACTTGAATCGCCTCTCTTTCATCATCACTTATGGAAAGGAAAAGGGTATCGTCTCGATCGCGTTTCCGCAGCACAGCACGGATAATTTCCTGCCCCAACTCGCCATCCTTGTTGTCCTCGTAGTACTTGTCGAGCGCTGCATCTTGTATCAGCCGCAACCCGTGCTGCTCGCAAAGGTGCGTAAAGGCCGCCCAGGGGACCACGTACTCGGGGAGCTCGCTAACTGACTTTTCAACGGTGGCAAAGTACTTGACGCCGTACGGGATGTCACGAATTGTAGCGACACTCTTGAGAATGTTCGCAGAATCCTCGGTAAAGGAAATGTGATAGGCTGAAGAGCCGAAGGAGGAACCATCTGCAATAAAGCGCTCATATAGAACGGCGTCACTGACAGTAGTACCGACGAAGTGACCGCCTAGACGTAGACATTTGGCGACAGTGGAAACAAAACACTCGATTCGCTCCTGTGATGCGCAGCCATAGTGCATCGAGAATTGGCATGACACAAAGTCGATTGGCTGGCCATTCGTTGCGGATTGAATTTCTTCTCGCAGAGCTGATGTAGTGGGGTCAAATGCGTCATGAACTGCAAAGTAAGCTGGAAACCCTTTATGCTGCCTGTTCGGTGGCACCTTGGTGCTGAGACCTTCTTGCGTACAGTAGCGCCGCGCCGCCTCAGCCACACACTCGGGAGAGGCATCCGTCATAAAGACAAAGAGTGGCTGCACTGCTTTCCACTTGTGCAGATCACCACCTCGGCCGCAGCAAATGTCAAGAATGCGCTGTTTCTCTGAACACTGCGACTTGATAAGGTATGACTTGGCCCAGTTATTAAAAAGACGTAAGTTGCTGTGCGCCGCTTTGCCAACCGTACCACACGCACCGAACTCACGCACCTTCTCGCCGTAGTGGCGGTTTGTCTCTATAGTGTCCGCGATAACAGGCGTTGGAAACAAAAGTGGCGATGGCTTCGGACCACGAGTGGCATAGTTTCTACACGCGTCCCCACCACCGAGTGCCAGTAGCCAGCTTAGATGCTGTACCACATTGTCAAACGCCGTTGTGAAGTTCTTGCGCTTATCCAGCGGGTGCAGCTTCACAATCTCCCAGTTTCCTTTGGCGCCATCAAAAAATGCCTCCACAACGAAGTCTGACCACGCGTAACAACCACCCGCATTGGCAAGTTGAATACACAAATAGTCTTCTAATGGGCAGGACGCACAGACAGAGGAGGAGGTGGAGGAGCATGGCATTGGACTCTGGCCGAAACCGGCACACTCACGCACCTCGCACATAGCGCACGGAATTGCGTTCTTGTACTCTGCATTTCCATTGTTTGTGCACCAGTTAAGAGAGAGCCTCACGGTGCCATCTTCCCCACCTTTCGAAATTGCACGTAGTGTGAACTTGGCCGTATTCGGTGGTGGTCGCGGAAATTTGCCATGCTTTATAATGTCAGACAGCGCCATAGATGGGGTTGTGGGCGGTGGATCTAAGGTGTCAACTAAATCAGACGCAATAGCGTCCGTGAGACCAAGGAGTGAGCTCAGATTGCGCAAGCTAATGTTCTCGGCAAGACTCTCAAGCACAGACAGAGCAGTGACGATCGAGTTAGCGCCGGTTTTGTCGCTGCGGAGACGTTCCATCACCCAGACACCACGACTGTCATCAAAGCAGCATTCCACAACCACCCCGGGAGCGCTAGACGGAATCTCAAAGTTATGTGGGTTTTCGAGTGTCGGGCACCAGAGCAGCTTCCAGTGCCCCACAGAATCATTCCGGAAGTTGTAGTTTTTTTTATGAAAGAAAAGTGACGCTTCATACGACCCATTGCTTTTGCAATCCTTTCGCACGAGCCAATCAACGGAGAGCAAGGACCGCCACTTCCACTTCAGCTGCGTCGCGCTGGCACCACTGCAAATGGGGAAGTCATCGGGAGTAAAGATGAAGCCATCATTCCGCGTGAGTCCATACAGGCCCCGATAGAAGTAGCGCCGATCAGAGGCTTCAAGTAGCAGCTGCTGGAGGCACAAATACATTTCTGATACGGGCCGCATCTGCTTCACGTGCCACCACACTCTTCTCTCATAAGACAGTACATGTGCGGCAGGTGGCTGAAAGCTATCGAAGAACTGGCGAAGATGTGCGTAGCGCGATGTCATTGTCTCCCTTGACAAGTGAACCGTGCCAGCAGCAGTCCCGCCGGTCTCATAGCAGTACAGGTCAAATAGACCAAACGCCAATTGGCCATTCAACTTGGGAGACGTACCATCGACGTTCTCCGCATACACCTCCATCAGCTCGCCATCTACTACGAAATAATCTAATGCACTTGCGAGTGTCCAGTCCTCCAGTAGAACATACGCAGCATCCATTGTGCGATCCAGAGCATAATGCATGTGTCTTGGCATTACCGAACGATGCAAAGTGACTTCCGTGACGATGTCACGTCCAGATGTCTCCTGTTGAAGAGTGAACACGCTACTGCTACTATCGGCCTCTGCTGAAAAAAACAGACGGTAAGCAATACCGCTGATGTGGACCGGTGCTGACGCTGCAGCAGTGTCTCTAGATGAATGTTTGCTCTCCCTGTTATCTTGTTGAGAAAGCTGTGTACGTGCTGCCTCTAGCGCCGCAACATCATCGAGATGCAACACGTAGTTAGCAACAGTGGCATCATCACTTTCAGTGGAAGTAATGACTGTCCATCGTGGAAAGCATGGCGAGACTACAGAAACAACAATCACACGCAGGCCATCACTTTTTTCTGTAAAGGTATATGGCCTATCACGAATGGTATTCGTATGCTTGCGGCACAACGGGGAGCACATCGGTCCAGGAAACCCTTTTGTATCCCCGAGTACAGCCTTGTTTGCTAACTGCTCCACTTCAGGAATCATGCAAGACGTTCTCGCTCTAGCACTGTCATTCTGCGATTCTAACTTGTTTGTTAAAAACGCTGAAAGCTCACCAAAGTCGTCTAGAGAAGACCGCTGACATCGTGTGTGCACATAGTGGTACCATTCTGGCGTAACTGCGCAGCACACACGCGGGCCACCAGAGTTGACGTGTGAAGTGCTTAACGCTTCGAGGCTACAAAGCATATGCTGGATTAACAAGCACCACTCACGCAGGAACTGAGTGCACGCGCGCACAATAGGGCAACTATACGTGCCTTGAAGAACTGATGGGCTCAAACTATAGAGGTTCGGCAGAATGTGTACTTGGTGAACCAGCAAGCAAACACTATGCTTTTTTTCTGTTTCCTATATATATAAAAATAAATATAAATATAAAAGTGTAAAAATGAAAAGAAAATATATCCAAAATACAATAGAAAGAGCGGAAATGCAAATTTGTCAAAAATACGAGTACGTGTGCGGCTGAGTGCGGAAATACAGACAGTTGCGCATCAATCTCTTCGCATTTGTAACTGTCAAAAGAAAAAAAAAAACCGCACGAGTGTTTTACTTGTGGCAGTAGCAGCACCCTTTTTGATAGAGATTGTTTATCCATTCATTTCATATACCGTTAAATATCAATAATGATAAAGTAAGAAGATAATAATCATCATATAATTCAAAATTGTAAGCCAAATCAAAGAGAAGTAACGGGAGAGGGGTGGCAAATGTATAGTTAAGCAACTGTCTCATTTTGATTGTATTGGTGGTCACACCTTTAAATAGGAAAGCCACACAATAGACTTGTGCTCGGCGTCCAGAAATAGTGGAGACGAGCATGAAAAAATCGCTTTCATTATAAAAGAAAAAAAAACAAAAGAAACGAAAAAGATGATCACGTGGAAGAAACGCCAATGATGGCGTTTGCTACTTGACATGATCAGCCGTGCAGATGTTTATCACTTGCAAGACATGCATGTGAATGGTATTCGGCCACATATACAGAAATAAAAATATAGAGAGAAAATGAAAATAATAATTATAATTATAATTAAATCAACACTCTACATTTGTCAAATGCAAACACATTTTTTAATACTTCACGTCGTTCGTACGAATAACAAGTGAAAAAAAGAAAACGAAAAAAAAAAAAGAAAACGAGGTAAAGCACACAACACACACGATATATATGATAATAAAACAGTTCCTTAAAAGCACATCATAATACCTTTATTTGCGACAGAAAAGGAAAAAAAACAACCCTGCGCCATTTCAACTATGCAGATTTCTTAAGATAAACTACCAGACCATTACCAAAAGAAAAATATATGAAGGGAGTGTACCTACACCGGTGCATGAAACAATGGACAGAGAAAAGAAACCATAGCCAACATATAAGATAGCATATGCCGTACTGTCGCGTAGAACTCCTCAACAAACTGATAGTAGTGATTTTAGAAGTTCACATAATCTCTAGCAACAGCAAAATGACGACAGCATAACGATTACCAAAAGCCATTTGGCGCAAAGATTTTTCACTAGTTGATAAACACAGGCAGCATTGCTTCCTTTTGGTTTTGCTTTTATCATTGCTGCAGTGCAAGAGGATAAAACGATTGCGAAGCGTATATACAACAACAACAACAAAAAAAAAAAGAACATGAAGCTAACTAAAAGGGAAAAACAATTTTCAAGACAATAAACAACAACAGTAATAATAATAATAATAACACGTTCTCACGTGTAGTAGATAAAGAAAACTCCTCCATCTTACTTTTCCTCTTTTATAAAATAAAACCTTTATTATTCTTCTTTTGCTAGAACGTCCACTGGTATAATAAATGACGTCAGTTTCAGTATAAGCACTCATGATTACAACACATGTTTTATAATTTGTTAGTGTTGTTGTCCCCGTACGTATTCTTCAAAAAACAAAAACAAAAACAATATGTAAAAAGCACACAATATAAAAACGGTAGTCCTGTAAAAGATTTTTAAAAATAAAAACAAGAAAGGTTTTCCTCTTCTTCTCTCTTTTGTTAACTTCAAAAAGCAACAACGCAGTAACAAAAAAAAAAAAAAATACAAGAAAAAATAGGAAGCAACGCATGTACATACCTCATAGTAAGATATAATCTAAATGAATATCTTCTTACGGTGTAGTGTTGCACTAGCAATGATGCTCTTGAAAGCAAGTACTGAAATATATAAATGAAAATTACCGCATTTAGGATGCGGCAGCTACTTGTCAAACAATGTTAAAAACAACAAGCAAATACAGGTAAGTACAAAAGAAAAAAAAAAGAAAAACACTTTTTGAGAGTAAAAGTACGGAAGCTCACGAGGAAACGTAGAAGTGGTAACAAACACTAAAAGCTATCGAGTACACAGTGTGAGAAATGCATATAGGTAGTACGCGCGTGTGCAGGCTTCCCCACTTTCTGTGGTAAACTCTTGTTGTGATGGTACTATTATCTTTTTTTTTCTTTGGATAAGTCATGCATATCACGTGTGCATGTGCCTCGCATGTTTCGCGAGTGCTGCCTATCAGGGTGCCTTTTTTTCTTTACTCTGAAAGAACATTTGCTGTCCTTAATATGACTGAGTCCTACATCCCTAAAGAGATACAGATACTCAAAGGTAACACGGTACCGAGGTGACCAAGAAGAAAAAAAAAGTGACAATGTAGACAAATAATGGAAACAACACTCATCACTGCACCTTGACGCCGACAGATGTTTGCCAACACAACATCGTAAACAATAAAAATACAATAAATACATTAAATTTCGCGAAAGAAAAAAAAAAGACACACACACGCGCTGAAAAAAATATAAAAAGAAAAGAAGTCACGTATACTTTAACACAATTCATTTTCATTTGGGTTGCAAGATCTGTTTTCGGCTGATATTATATACCACAAAGTGCCTTCACGTTTATTTTGGTTTGCATACAAGACGGAAAGAATAGGTAAGATTTGTATATTGAAAAAAAAAAATTATTTTCACTGTATTGATAAACATTTCCTATGTAAAAATACTTTTCAGTTGTAGGATTTAGACAACTGATATTGATCTGAAGACCCAATAAGCACAAGCTCTGCTGCTATTGACATACGCACCAAAAAAAAAGGGGGTGATTGCCGCACAGATACGGAGTGAGTGAGGGTGAAAAGGACCAAAAATAAATAAAAGGAAGCGTATAGTATCAAAAAAAAAAAATCACATTTGATAAAAACAAATACAAAAAGACAACCATAGCAAGAGCAGAAACTTCATGAGAGAAGCTTCAAAAAGAATACAGACTTTATGAACCTCCATCTATTTATTTATTTTAAAGTGAGGCCATTATCTCTACAAACATAAAATCTCTTCAAGACAAAAGTATTGACGAAGAACAAAAGGGAAAAGATCTGATATTCTGCCTAGAGGCAAAAAATGAGAAAAAGGGGAAGAAAAAAAAAGCTTCAAATATGAAAAAAAATAATAATGAGAGTACATACAAGCATAGCTACTTTTCTGATGACAAGTAAAAACCTCGCAGAAGGCATCACAAAAGGAGCGAATGCCGACCCTTCAAGAAGGAATAAAAAGAGAAACACAAAGTACCTTTCGTCATATAATTACCAAAAAAAAAAAATAGCAATAAAAAAGTGGTAAATGCCTTTTTCTACCGAAAAGAAATGCTGCCCCAGGCACCTAAGATTGGGTTAAGCTTACCCACCTGTGATGGGTATGATGTGTGTTATCATTCCACTTATTTTTCTTTGCAATGCTGCACACAAGAATTGACAAAAACAGAGTATTTTTATATTTATTATTATTGAAGTTTCTTTTCTCCATCAACACCCCCTCTCTCTATCATCCACAGTGTCATCTGTGATACTTTTTCCTATCACTTGCTTGCTTTTAATGACACAAACAGAGAGACAAGTGTGTGCATGTTTGAAAATATATTTGTGTATACAGATTATAATCACCGCAAAAGAAGGGCAAAAGCAAAATAGAAGGCATACGTGCACAAATATAAATGGCACAAAGAGTAAAAAGATAATGAATTTTAAATTCTTAAAATTTCTTTTTTTTTCCTTTTAAGGTATAGCGGTGCGCATCACTGACTACCTCCGACAAGTACCTAAACAGCTGTTGCATCAATAAATATTATTTTGCTTTTTAGAAATATGCGTGAGGGGAAGGGGGTATACATACTAGCAAGATATACAAAAAAAAAAAAAACATCGCTGTGATGTAACCGACCACTCAGATATATATGGTGAACAAGTAAAAGTTGCGACAAACAATCACATAAGACCGCTATATTCACTGGGTGAGTAGAAGTGCAGGGTGCTTCAACCACACACACACACACACACACACACATGCGTGCACTGAAGCAAGTATATAAGCATCTAAAAGAGAGGGAAAAAGAAAAGGAACATCATTTCCATGCAGAAGAATCCACCCACTTTTCATTTTAGCTGATCTTAGGTCAGTTAAGAAAGTCACAGAAAAAAAAGTACATACGAATATACTCGCTTACTATATTTTTTCATCAGTATCAAAAAGAAAACGCCTCGTGCGCAAAAAAAAAAAAAAAAAAAAAATGTTGAGAAGTAACAACACAAATATAAATATAACCGTTTTTTTTTCTTATCATTATTTTCAATATATATCTGTTAACTTCACAATATCCATTTTTCAACTTATATTTCAAGACTAAAAGTACATTTTTTGTTGTTGAAGAGAGACGGTTGCCAGAAACACTTTTTTCTTTTCTTTCTGTTTTCAGCACAATGCTGTACAATATACATACTTACCTCAAAAAAATGTTATGATATGCATTCGATTCTATATGCATATATGCTCACTGCGGAGGACAAAAAAAAAAATTGCGTGCACAGTGAATAAGGTTGCATCCTAACTTTGCATTAAAAAAGCAACAATATATATATATAAGAAAAATATGAATAAAGCAGAACAAGCAAACATACGCGCTTTGAATGGTAAACGCACTCTATACAATTTCTTTTTATAAAAATAAACACAACTGAATATATCTTTCGCTACCCGAACATGTTTCATATTTTTTGATGAAATAAGTTCTTGCAAAAGAAAACAATAAAGACAAAAAAAAATCGTAGGGATAACACGGAAAAGTGGACAAACTCTGGGACTTCATATTGCTTTATATACACCCATACATACATATACATAGGTATATTAAAAGATTCTTCGCCATGACCCAGTGCCCCATTGAGCACACTTCTTTCTTATTGTGCGTCTGTGTATCATTATTTATAACCAAAGCGGTACATCAGAAAACAACAACGGAAATAAATATGAATAGAAAGAAATCGCGCGTTCATACAGACACACACAAAAAAGCATCTTCGATATTCGTTGCAAAGATAGATATTAATTGGGCTTTGTTTGCTTGGATTTCCGCCCTTGTGCCTCTCTGTGATGTCGATGCTGATATCATTTTAAGGAAAAAGAAGGAAAAACATTTCATCGCGTACTCGGTGACGGCAGCATGCAAACATTACATGCTCTTTCCCGTGTTACTCACTCACACGTACGCACTCGCATCAACACATTTATACATGCTTAAAATCCGCAGCACTTGGCGATGCGGATCTATTCTTCTCCGCGTACATAGTACGACGGCGACAAGACGCATTTTTCTATCGAAATGAATAAAAACAATGTAGCCCGCCCATTACATCACACATACACACATGTACAGGCATGCATATATACAGATGAACTTCCTGATACCCAATTCCTAAAGCGTTGGCGCGACGACAAAGCGAGGGACGAACATCCAGTTGGTGCCAAGCTGCTCCTGTGAACGTGCTAACTCAGCAAGAGTATTCTGCTGAGCCGCAGTGCGAAGCTGCATCACGTAGGAAGAGTAGGCAAAGCTAAGGAGTCCCACAACAATGACTGACTGCATAGTGCCATCAGGCGCAGCTATCTGTATTGCATACTGGCGGAGAGGAAGTGAAATGGTGTTCCCTGCGAACCAGATACCTATAGATGAGATATTTTCGATCGCTGCCCGGCCCACAGTGGAGTTTGTCATGGCGTTGCTCTGGTTATCATCCTGCACGAGGAACTCCTTAGCCTGATGTAGAAAGGCACTCCAAGTGTCACGCATGAAGTGCACCACGGGTTCAGCATATCCACACTTGACAGCCTCGCGCACATTACGGTGTGCAGCGGTGTAGAGCAGCAGACGCACCGCAATACGGCGGTCCTTTTCGCCCATCTCCGCAGCCGCCTCACATTTAGCAATAAACTCGTCGTGCAGCTTTGCCTTGTGGGTACGTACATCCAATTCGTCTTGAGCACGTCGGAACGAAGCGTCACTCTCTGGTTTGGTCGAGTCATGTAGCGCCGTTGTGAGGCAAGCTGGGCTGCTGCTGGCATAGCTCACTGTGAAGACATTACGGCGTGGTGTGGGAGGAGCGATAAGCTTGTGAGAGGTGGCAGCATTGCCGTCCATATCTGAAAGGGGTATACTGCAAGTGCTGTGGTCCGACAGCATATCTACGGTAGGGTCAACAAACAAAGTCATGTGGAAGCAGGTCAAATTGTATCCCGAGAGAGAGAGAGAGATGTGTGTGTGCGCGTGTGTGTGTGTGTGTGTATTTACCGCGGCGGAAAGAAACGTCCTCTGTGTACACAATTTCTTTACTTTTTGTAGGTAGCGATCACAGACGTAGTCCTTCTCCTCTCTTTTGCTGTTTCCAAGCTGGAACTTGGCAATGCCAGTCACTGAAGTCTAGCTTGCTTTGAAGAGAACGGTAACTGCGTGAGCCACAGATCTGGGTAGCAGACAAATAAATATAGTAAATAAATAAAAGTAAAAAAAGAAAAACTAAAATGCTGTACTCCTATTCTTAATAAAAAACAAAACTACTTGTGTATGTGATAGACACCACTTGCTCTGCTTGACTTTTTTAAAAGCTTTTCCTGAAAGTCAATTTGCGAAAAAAAAAATCACAAAGAAAGATGAAAATATCACCACGTAGTAATCAGTTTTCTGAAGCAAAGTACTCTCAAAAGGAAAAAAAAAAAGAGTTGTAAAAGGTACTTGGAAAAGAGGGAATATGTATATACAGGTCTTTCTTAAACTTATTTATCTGTAGAGAAAAGTGATCTGAAACTATATTGCCAAAATGAAGGCGAAGTAAAACCAATAAATAAATAAATATATATATAAATATATATATATAAAGAAAACAAAAACAACAGATATTGCACTATTTTAAAGGGAAAGAGAAATAATGATAGTAAACAATCAAAAAGAAAAAAAAGGGGGAAAAAGAAACGAGTAAAAAAAAAAAAAATACACACACAAACAAAAGCAAACTAAAAGTTAGAAAAAAAAATGATTTGTTTAAATGTGCTGCTTTGCTTATACGCACAAGTAGCAACTACCTAAAAAATATCTTTATCTACAGAATATAGTAGAAGCACTATAACAGAAACAATAGTTTAGTAAGCAGCCGTGTGGCTAGCTAGTGCAAACTATAAATGTGGAAAACAACAAATGATAAAAAACGAAAGAGAGAAAGAAAAAGAGAGGGAATATATATATGAATAGTAATAATAATGATAAACAAAACATAATTCAAAAAGCAAGTTGCACAACAAGGCGCTTATGGGCACTGAGACACCATTATGAGCAAAATGATAAACTTCCCAATACTTCACATACCATTGTATTTTTTTTGTGTGTGTGTTTCTTTCTTGGTTAAAACTCATCAGCAAGAGATAGACAGGATGTTAGCATTAATTTTACGGGGCTCACCGCAACTTCCTTTGCCCGCATTTCTCAGTAAAGCAGCTCTCTCTTTCACTTTTCTTTGCGATTACCTAAAAAAAAAAAAAAAAAAAGACAGATAAAACCAGTCCATAAATTATATAAGTGCATGCATTTTATATTAACGAAACACATGTGTGCTCACAACATCTTCATGCACTTTTTTTTTTCTTTCGTGTATGTATGTGTATGTGTGCAAACAACAACAAAAGCCTTTTCGTTTTACTTTCTTTAAAAAGCTGCTTCCAGAAAACAAGCCCCCATGAAAGTGCAGGCAGCGATATCCCTCTTGCATAAAAATATTTGTTGTTTCTCTTTCTAAGAAAAACAAGACGCTTACAAATCGATAACATTGCAGCGTACATCAGCAGTCAATGCGTATCAGGTTACACGTAAGGGACATTGGCTACCATAGCTGCATATCCACCTAATAAGTATTCTTTCATTTTTATATTCCTTCATATGTATTTTTTTTAGAAAAAACTATCAACAGATTTATTCCCATTCAGTTGTGCCAGGAGGCTTTGCGGTGAGGTCATACATCACCTTAGATACAAAGTCAAGTTTTTCAAGCTCAGACACCATCTCTGCGAGGGCCTCAAGAGGCATGTAATCACTGCCCGGCGTCGCTGGGACTCCCGTCATGAAGTCGTTTGTTATGAAGGTGCGGATGACAACGCTGTACTTGCCCGGAGCATCAAATCCAACTGGCACTAGCACGACAGGCACCTGACTCAGCTTGCGCACAAGGTTATAGCGCAGAAGTGTCTGACCAACAATATTGTCGGCAGTACGAAGGTTGTCAAGAACAGGGGGCACCAACAGGGTAGGTGTGACGCTCGCGGGGGAAGTGCACTCCTTGCGACCAAAGAGAAACACCACGCGATTCAGTGCGTGCGCCACCTTCGGCACTGCCTTTGCAAGCTGAAGAAGAGTAACCCACTCTGTTGCGGTAGGTGCACGCCCGAGGGAAAGCGCAGCGGCGTATGCGTATGTACGGCCGTCGCCTTGCACGCCAACTGTGCGCACAGGTAGCAAGCACGAGTCAAGCTGCAAAGCGGCTACGGCTGCAGCCAGTGCATCGGGCACAATAGCAGGCACCACTTGCCCGCTGCATGTAGATCTGAGCGTCGCAACAGTGTTTTCAAACTGTTCGTCACGAAAAGCGGTACCGTCCGTGCAGAGAGTGCGGATAGCAAGTCCGGGGCCAGGAAAGGGCTGGCGCTCCACAAGAGGACGCGGAATGCCTAGCCTTGCGCCGAGCTCGCGCACCTCGTCCTTGTGGTAGTCACATAGAGGCTCAATAATGCGGCCGGCGTCGCGCAGCTGTCTAACCATGGCAGTATCGTTGTGGTGCGTCTTGATGGCGTCGGCCTGCTTGCTAGCGTACGCCGAGCCAGACTCGATGAGATCGGGCCTTAGTGTTCCTTGAGCCAACAGAAGATTGTTGATGTCCAACTTAAGATCACGTATCACCTCATCGCACACAGTCATAAAAGTATTACCAATAATGTTGCGCTTCTCCTCCGGATCAGTTGTCTCGCACAAACGCTTCGTTGTGTACGCGGCACGGCCGCCCTTCGCCTGCATTGTCGTCGTGGCGTTTGCAAAGCGCTCCTTGGCGTCCACCAGCTGAACCTCCACCCCTCCAGTCTTGAGGGCCTCCAGCACCTGCGCACTCTCGTTGAGTCGCATAAAGCCATGGTCAATGTGAATGCACACCACACGCTCTGGTTCCAGGGCCTTGAGTAGCAACACAGCACACACAGTGCTGTCCACGCCACCAGACGCAAGGCACAGCACCTTCTGGCCACCTGCCGTACGCTCGCGAATCAGTCGGATGGCGACAGCTTCTCGGTCCTCCATAGTAAAGGAGAACGTGCACCCACAGATATGAAGAAAGTTTCTGAATATTTGTATTCCATTGACCGTCAGTTCCACCTCAGGATGGAACTGTACGCCGTACAACGGAAGAGAGGTGTGCTGCACCGCAGCAACAATCCCAGCAGCGCTCTTCGCGATCACCTTCACATTATCGCCTGCATCTGTAACGCTGTCCCCATGCGTTAACAGCACTTGCTGCTTCGCTTCAAGTCCAGCAAAAATAGGTGATGATGTGTCGACAGTGATGCCATCCTGGCCGTCTTCTCTGATGCTCCCAGTAGAAACCTTGCCACCGAAGCACACAGAGAGTAACTGCATGCCGTAGCAAATGCCTAAAATAGGCTTACCGACGCTAAACAGGTCCTTGTTATATGCAGGAGCAGACGCGTCGTGCACAGAGCTTGGGCCACCGCTAATAATTATGCCCTTGAGATTAGGATCCTTCCTAAGCTGCTCAGTGGGGGTGTCGAGTGGGAGGATGGCGGTCTCCACGCGCAGCTCACGCACCTTTCGGTCGATAACCTTGCCGTACTGAGAACCGGCATCAAGGATCGCCACGTACTCGCCAGAAGGAATGGAAGCCTCCATAAGACAGTTTTCACTTCAGAAAAGGAAAAAGAACACTTTACAAGCAAGATAATAACCTTTAGTGTTAACTCTTCTTATCAATGCTAGAAAAAAAATCTGAAAAATGAGAAAGAAAAGAAAATGGTGATCTATATAGGCTATCTGCAAGTATATAGACAAACAGTACACTTTTATGTAGGGAATATTGGCACTTAAAAAAAAAAAAAAGAAGGGGATGTAACATCGAGGAGAAAGTTAGAGAATATCAAATTAATTCACAGCGGCATATAGATTTAAAAGATAAATGCCGATGATAAATATATACGCACAGTAGCAAGAGGCAGTATAGTATCTATACTGACACACAGACACACACGACGATTTGGCATGGACAGAAAAACTCGATCCAAACGTACGGAGTATCATTGAACTTTTTTTCTTTACCTACAAGAAATAAGTCTAAAATGTAGCGAAACACAGAGAAGGGAAAAAAAAACATCAAAATATCTAGTGAGAGATTCAGCAGCAACGGCTGCGTAACAACAACAATAAAAAAGAGGAAAATAGTCTCGCAAACACATCGTTGGCAAGCTGCATCTGAAAAGGATATAAAGGAAAAAGAATTAGCGATGCATAGCCGACTTGCCAAAAACATGCATACGACCTTGTACTCAGCTTCACACGCAGTATACACAAATTCCCACAGCATAAAGCATTTTAAATAATAAAAATGGTAAATGACAACGAATATAAACAGTATGAACTGCGCTCGGTTATCTATGCATGTCGTCAATCATTCACGCACAACAACATGTGGGACGTCAACCTCAATCATCTACAGGTCAACGTCTCTTCCTGATAAAATGCACCAAAAAGCAAATGCGGATGAAAAGGAAACCAAACAAAAAAATGCCTTCTCGTAATCTGCTTCATTGATTTTCTACTTTTCCCTCTCAACTAAAAGATGAAAGAAAAAAATGAAAAAAAGAAAAATTCACAGAACACTAATAAAGACAAAGACTCTCTCAAACGGATATCAGCGAGCGAAGTTCATTAATTGCGCCCAGGCTGTTCGCAACGTGAATGTTGGATGCCTCCTGCAGCACCTCCGCCCACGCGTCTTTACCGCTTTCCGCTGCATTGGTTTCCTCTGAAAGCCACTTGCGTGCGTCCGCCTTCTCGTTCCACTCTCTCAGTGCCTGCTCAAGAGCCCACGACTTCGCCTCCGCCTCCATAGCAGCTGCTAGTTCTTCAATCTGGCTTCTGATCTGACGTGTCTTCTGTTGGTGGTTGGCAAGCTCCTGTGGCGCGGTTGTCTCAAGTTTCTTGATAGCAGAGAGAAGCTGCTGCTTCGATTCATCCCTGTTACGCTGAAACTCCTCAAGCCGCGTTCGCGCTGTGGCATCACGGGCCTCCGCCTCCTTCAGCTGTGCTCTCACAGTTTCTTTTCGTTTGTTCAGCACACGCAAGTGCTCCTCGTTTCGCGCACGGCGATCGTCTACTTTGCGGCGCAACTCCGCCGACTCTTTTTCAATCCTCTGCAGCTCATCCTTCTTGATCTGAACTTGGGCCATGATTGCGTTGATGGTGTTCCGGATGTTCTCCTTTTCAAGATCCCACTGCTGGACTGTGGTGCCATGCTCCGCCTCAAGACTGTGCAGAGCCTCGCGGGACTTTTCTAGCTCTGTGTTCTTGTCCTTGAGTTCAATACTCAGTGTGCGCCACCTTTGGATCTGTTCCTTTACTTGAGCACCGTCCATTGTGTAAGACGCAAAGCAAAACGTGTTTCACGTACCAAAAGAAAAAGTATTTCTAAAAAAAAAAAAAGCAAACTTCTATGACTACAAGTACTCAACTTATCTGATCTTATTTTTTTTCTCCCGTAGTGTTGAGTACTAAACTTCAAAATGAAAAGTAACTTTTTTTGCGAAGAAATCATACAAAAGAAAGAGAAAGAGAAAGAGAAAGAGAAAGAGAGAAAGAGAATGAAACAAACACATTTGTGCTGGAAAAGGACGTTCAAAAATGGTAAGAAAGTGAAAAACCGTGTGGTCGCAGTCCAAATGAGAAATGGTACGGAGATATTCAGCCAATTAAGACATATGTTGCAACCGCATTTGAGTGTGCTCTCCTTATCATGTTTTTTTTTTTTTTGTAAAGTACTTTGATCTGTATAAGCGTATAACTGGCGGTAAACAAAGGAAAAAAAACAGTGGAATGGCTAGCAATAAAAAAAAAAAAAGCACTCTTCAATAAAAGTGGCGATCGGGTAGCGACCTCACCCCCATAATCACGCAATAATGAAAAAAAATAGAAATAACAGCAACAATAACAATAATAAAACAAGGAGGCACAAAGGGAACGGATCACTACTTCAAAGTAGAAAATGAAGCACAGAAGGTTCTATATTTTCAAAGCGCCACGTATATATACAAAAGAAAAAGTAGCACATATATGTGCCACTATTGTATAAAGAAAAGATACAGGAGATGACTGCTACGCGCGTTAGTCGCATCGAGGTAGTGCTTGCATAAAAAAGAAAAATTCCTCTTTCTGCGAGAAACATGCTAAGAGTGTTCCATCAGAAATTCACGCCTACATCACACACACACACACAGTGATAAACAATTGTGAGTGCGCTTTCTTTCTCCCATCTCCTCGCATCCCTTTGAGGAGCAAGGTCACACAAAAAAATGAATAGAGAAACTGAAAAATGACAATAATTATATGCAATGCGGAGACAAAGTGGTAAACTACAAACCGCGTAAATGTTGTTTACGACTTCATCAATTTCACTTACATATAGTAATTTATCATTTTAGAAACAACATTTAAATAAAAAATGCGTATTGGTGCCGTTCGTTCCTTTGTTTTTCTTTTTGGTGAGAAAAACTGTGAGCAACCCTCCTTGTATTTATGCTGATTTCACTGCATCAGGAAATGAATAAATTGAGGTATTATTGAAGGTGTGTACACTACGTTTTCCATTTTTGTTTTATTCCTATCCGCGAGAAAAAATAGTATCCGTTTTACAGAAGCAAAGAAGAAAGCTTAAGCACCAGGCACATTGCTAACAGCTTTTTTTCATTCTAGCCAACCAATGACATTCCCAATAATAAAAAAAATAAAAAAATGAACAAATTGCAAAAAAAACAAGAAAGAAAATAGAAAGAAAATGAAGATCCAAAATACAAATAGGGAAGATGCAATGAGGAAGAAGCAAAATGACACGTAAAGTAAAATGATATGTCGACAAAACGTGATGTCGATGAATGTCACACTCAAAAGTGTCCATTGTGTGCCAAAACGGTACACAATAGAGATGCAATAGACTACATAAGGGGGTTTCAGTATCGACACAGCCACTGTTTTGTCATGTGAGCGACACGAATGTCATCCTCTGATGGGCCAGAGAGAGGGCCGAGGTCAAGTGGACAATTGAGTGCTTCATACCGAATTCAATATCAAGCACTTAAAAATAATAATAAACTAAATAAATAAAAAGAAGAGAAACCAACCAGTTCTCGGAGCGATATGTCTGAGAAGATTGCCACCGAGACATTGGTCGTCTAAAAGTGTGCAGTGATTCATCCATCACTCGCGCACGTATATGCCCATAAAGGTACTGTGACGCTTCCTTGAAAAGAAAGTGTCTTAACACACTCATGAAACGTCACGCGCATTGGACACTCATCCACCCACACACCCACCCACCCACACACACACAGTGACTACGTATGTGATGTAGCAGGTGTGCATAGAGACAATAATTCTGTTCTCCTTGTTTTCACTTTGCTTTTTCCCTTGCAGAAAGCACAGCTGTGAGTTAGGTAAACGAGGTCTAGTACAAAGTACGCTCTCCTCAAAATAGATTTTATCACCAAAAAAAAAAAAAGTCAACAAAAAAGCAGCTGTGGAAAGATGAACTGTCAGGAATCCGCAGCAGTGTAGTCGCCTTTGAAAGTGCAGTTCGTAGTACTTGAGATAGAAAAGTATGAACGCAGAAGTAGGGGAAGCGGGAAACTCACAGCCCACTTCCTCAAAGGTAACACACACACACACAAAAAAAAAGATACTTAACGATAACTTAAAAAAAAAAAAAAAAAACGGAGCCCCTCAATACAAAAATAAGCATTGTTGCATAGGAACAGAATACCGCGACTATACACAGTTCACATAAAGTTGTTGCTTTTTGTTGTTGATCTTTTTAATCAGCAATAAACAAGCAACGCACTCTATACACCAGCACCTCTTTCATAAAATATATGGATTGCGATGAGTATATGAAGAGAAACAGACTAATGACAAAACGAAAAAAAAAAAAAGAAATTCAATAGCAAATTCACTCTGCAAGCACACACGAACACATTTATTCAAGAATAGAGTAATTATATTAATGGCTTCTATATATACACCTGCCTTTTATTACTTTGTCTTACTCACATTTGCACCTGCTGACTTGTGTGTGTGTGACAGTGAGCACAATCACCATTTTGAGAATAAAAAGTGCTACGCATATGTAGAGAGAAAGTGTGTTGATTATTCCACGCGACCGCACTCACACATAAATTGGTTTTGATTTTTTTTTTTTTAAGACAACCAAGAGCACATTTCAATCCTCAAAAAAAAAAAAACGACTTTGACAAGTACAAGACAGCGGTAATTTCTTATATGTATATACTTATCCACCCAATTCCATGGTACGTGTACTAGTTCCAAGTATACTATTATTTTGTTTGCTCGATTTTATTCCCTTTTCAATTCTCGTGACGCACAGAACTGCTAAATTTAGGGGGAGAGAGAGAGAGACAGAGAGTTCGCTTGCGTTACAGTAAATCGACAATCCAAAAGTACTGACAATTTTAAAGCAGTATCTCCCAAAACAACAACAAAAAAAACTAAGCTTTCTTTTATCACTATATACTGAGAATTTTTTTTTAACGTAATCCGTTAAGCAAGCGCAATGCTCACAGATGCATAGATGTAGTTCGTCCTCGTCCTAGGCGCCATTTTTGTTAGCAGTCAACTACGCAAACATACAAGGCGCCATACAGAGGATTCCACCGAATAAGAAAATAGAATAAAGAAAAGACATGTTTTAAAAAATGAAAACAGTTGGAGCAGCTGGAAAAAAAAAGGATATTTTTAGGCCTGGTCTGCAAAAAAATATGTGTGTTTTTCACGTACCCACACAGATTCTGACAAATTAGTACATCAGAGTACTACGTAAAAAAAAAAAAAAACCGAAAATAGTAATAGAGGTTGCTTTACATTCATATAAAGTACAAAAAAAAAATAGTCGGCTCGTGCACAACACATACAAACACACACAAATACATATTATGTATCATGTGCACTTCCGTAATTCACCTCTGTTTTGTTCAGTAAGTGAAAACTAAGGGAATAATAATAATAATAATAATAATAGTAAGTTTTACGCAGACATATAGAAACAAAAAGAGAAAAAAATGTAGGTATGCCTGTAAAGACGGGGATCAAACAGAAAAGGGCGGAAGAAAAATAGCAACAGTGAGAACAGGATAGGGAACAAAAAGTCTGCTATAAGTACGGCTAATAATATTTTTTTTTCTTTTAATAGAGCAACAATAACAATAAGCCATGCAGAAAAAAGATACAGCGCATATAGAGCACTTTGGATATCAACACGAATTAAAAGAAGAGGCAGCAATGTTAAGAGGCAAATACACAATGCATTCATTTCATTCAGAAGAAAAAAAAACACATATCGGTGGCCAACCACTTTATTCAGGACACTATCATCTGCTTTGCATGACTGAAAGACAGAATACGTAATGTCACGATAATATGGTAGTTTTTTGTCGACACTTTCCCCCCACCAATCTTACCGCTGATGCTCTTTACTTGCTAGCAATTCGTTTACACAGATGTACTCAGAAAAGCTTATCAAGACGAATAATAATAATATATACAGAGAAGGAAGACGCAAAGAAAAAAAAAATAGTTAAACAACAAAAAAAACATGCAAGTTACGCAAAAATATATTCATTTTTTTTTTTTCACTAGAAGACATACATAGAATTAGAGCAACAAGTAAAAAAATATCTTTGCTTCGTTACATCATCACACTACGAAAAAAAAAACTAACCCGCAAAGAATTTTTTTTAAAAAATCTTCTTACTGAATATCTCTTACTACTGTTTGTAGGGTAGTGCGTAGCCGCTCTTCTACTCCATCAGTACTTCTCTGTATTAAAGAAATAATATTAGAGCAGTAAGCAAAAAAAAAAAATTATAAATCATACTTGCGGCAATACAAGCACCTAGTAGGGCCCACAAGCAACAGCAGTTGCAGCAGACACACACACACACACACACACAAAAACAAAAATACTTATCGCTGGGGACTTGATTTGCAAACACCCTAACACGCACACGCATGTACCTGGTGAGGCATACAGATAAAATTCATCGTATACAGACACCCCCTCTAATTCCATAGATCAAACATTGTAGTTACCACCGCAGTATGACACAACGACAAAGAGAAATATATATATATATATATAGAAAAGGGGGAAAAAAACAGGGTGAAGGGAAGCGTGTTGTCATACCAAAGTGAGGAGAAACATAAACAAATCGTGTCCTGTGGATATCGAATAGTGCATATGTCCACCGCGAGTAACGACTGTAAGAAATCTAGAAGGGGGAAAGAGATACGAAGTCCTAGCAAAAGAAAAAGGAAGAAATGTTTCGATGTCAATTTTTTTTTTTTTTTTAAAGAGGGGGGAATAGGTGTTCTCTAATCTGCAAGTCATGTAACCAGCTAACTTTGGAGCAAGAATATATATCAATAGAAGAAGACATTACTTCTGATATGTGACCGGCATCATATAAATAGGCTGCTGCGTCTGCATTGTATGCGGTGCACCCTGCGCACTCTGTGGCACAACAAAATACTCAGTCTGGGGAACCGGCATCATCATATAAGTTCCCTGAGTAACTGGAGCCGCAGCCTGGGGCATCGATGAATATATCATCGGTTGAGTGTAGTGCTGGGGCTGCTGCGGAGGCTGGGCTTGCCACGAGGCCGTTGACGCCGGCACAAGAACACAGTTGCTTCCCACGGCAGACAGGGGCACTGCAGATGTCAACTGATTAGCACTTTGCTGCCTGACGTGATGTATGCTGCCGCTCTTGCCGACGCTGCGGTTTCCTGCGCTTGAAGAACGAGAGTTGTTAGAACTGCCAACACTTACGAGGCTGCAAGCAAGATTGGTATAGCTGTCCTCATATGACAGAGGCGTCTCTTTGGCGCTTGAGGGTCGCTTGCTCTTAACACGTCGGCTCTCTCCGGTGAGCGGGGTGCCGTCGCAACAATCGGACATGGAGGCATCCGCATCAGTGCGATCGCGAATCTTGTAGTGGCGTACATGCACGAACTGGCAATCTTCTCCAAAGCAGCAGATGCCGTTCTTCGAAAAGTGCGCGCAGTGCTGCATCGTCACACCAACAGGCTCTTGGCGTATACACTGGTCATAGTACTCTTGCGCTCCCTTCGTCACCAACAGCTCCCCGCTGTCATACGCGTCAACTGGTATAGGAGTGTTTGGGAGAGCAATCTTAAAGAGAATCCCTGGAGGTAAGGGAGGGTACATGTCCTGCGAGGTCCAACGAGTGTGCAGTGAGTGACGGAGAACCATTCCAATGGGAAAGTATATGGGGCTGTACGTGTCAGTAGATGGCGGCAAGGCAGAGCAGGACGCCTGAGCAGCATCCTCGTCGACGCTGATATTTGGATTGCTTCCACCGTTGTTGTTGTTGTTATTGCCAAAGTTGCCATTGAGCTTCCTCAGCAGAATCTCACTTGCCTCAATGTCATGCACCGCGTTCGGCGTGCCCGTTGCGTTGCTGGGTACACGATACACACTAGCATCGCATGCGTCATCCACGGAGAGAGTGCAGTGAACCTCGCGGCACAGCGGTCCGTTAGGACAGGATTGGTGCCCGTTAAACTGTGTGCATAGAAACAGTTTATTGCGGCTCTTGTTGGGACCAATTTGATTGTAGTCCTGAAGGTAGTCGAGCACGCCGCGGGTGATGTACACATACTTGGAGCCCACAGTGAACATGTTGAACATGTCATGTTTAAAGAAGCGAATGCAGAAGCCTTCCGGGAGCGACAAGGATGCTACCTGCTCACTTGAAAGCGCTTCTATCTCTTCAATGGAGGGGGTATCCACAACATCCCACCTCTTGCAGCGCGTCTTCTTTGAGCGAGAAGAGAACGTGGCAGACATATTCTGATTTGCGAGTGTATCGGTATGCGCGTTGTTGATTTGCTTCCTCCTCCCCTCCTTTGCTTTTATTTGAAAACACCTTCAAAAAAATGGTAAATGCAAAGTTAATCAAAAAATGTAGGTTCTTATTTTCCCTTTACACAACAGCGAAGTCCCCTCTTACAGGGGGGGAAAAACTAAAGTATATATAGATATATATATATATATATATATCTATATATAATGCAGAAGCGTACCTATATGAAGTAAAAATAGGCAAACCAAAAAATGGACAAGTTGGAATATATAGAGATATGTATTTTCTATAGTTCCACGGCAAACTTAATATTTTCTAGTTCTACTTGAAAAAAAAAATAGAGCACAAAGTAGGTCAATAAGAAACTAGAGCTGTCACCGCAATTCACATAACAGACAAAAAAAAAAAAGAAGAAGGGAGGACGACAGGGAAAGATAATATCTAATTTACCAAAATAGTAATGCATAATAAAAGCAAAAAAAATAATAGACGGCGCAGCGTTTCCTGAGTGTAAAAATACCCAATATATGTTAACGTGAGCGAGGACACCCAAATTCAGGAACAAATCACTTTCGCCAGTGATATGGATCGAGTTGACACACATTTAAAAAAAGGGCCTCATGAGAAGATGTGACCAAATATAAATCGATGTTCGCACGTGCATAGCACTCCCACATCTTCTCCTCAAGCACAAGACGTTCGTCATGCTTATAGCGCATGGGTTATAGCACTAACTGCAATTCGCAAAGGGAGTTTTGTTTTCGATTTTTATGTCTCATTCTCATTTCATACTTACGCAAAGGAAAAAAAAAAAATCGCTAAACGTAACCTTCCAAAAAGTATTGTGCATTGACTTTATTGTTGCGAGTGTGATCAAAGGAAAAAAAAATGAAGAAGAAAACAAATACAAAGGCAACAGTGAAAAGGCAAACAAGATGAAAGTCAAAAATAAGAAAAAAAAATTACCAGCTTCATTCACAGTACACAAAACAGCACAAACAATAAATACAAAAAAAAAGGAAACCTCCATGGGCAACATGAACGCAGAGAAAAAAAAAAATACACACCTACGTAATTGTACGCACGGAGAGGGCAAAAAGAAACCAAGGGCTTCGAGTAGCGTCTTCAAATATACGTACGACACCTTCCCTCCCCATTGCAACAACAACAACAATGACAAAACAGAAATCATTCATTCACACATACTACAGAACAAGAGACATGCACTGCATCGTGTATATGTAGACATGCCTCACAATATCAAAAAAAAAACCAAGAAAACAAAAAAGAAAGCAAGCACGCGCACATAAACGGCAACGGGACAAAAAGCATCCCTTGTCCATCTACCTCCAAGGTAGCTATATTTCCTACAGGTGATTTCTTGGTCACGCTCTTCAAACAGAAAATAAACAACCTGCAAAACAAAATGTGCCTCTCTGCATATATAAATAATAATAATAAAAAAGCAGAGCTTTCTAAAAAAAACTTTATGATATCTCTTTCTGTTCTTATATACAATTCTTCCTTATCCATTCGAGTAAAGTTTTTCTTTACTGAGCAGTGTATCTTGTGCTTTCCCTTCACTTCACGCACTGGCAAAAATATATTGACAGAGATAGCTCACTATCCAATCAGATACACACACACACACAGTCATCAACGCAATGGCCAAATATGCACACCTGTGAGTAACACACGAAATGTCGAACGAATTTGACATTCAAACACGGAAAACAAGTGATGAATGAATGAATCAACTAGCGTTGCCAACAACAACAAAAAAATGGGGGGAAAGCACACTCTACATAGGAGCGCACATACATACATACATTAAAACATAGCCATTAAAAAAAAAGTCGGCAAAAAGAAACAATGCTGGTCTTTTTCCCCAGTGTGTCAAACGGCATTTGACAACAATGTGCGTGAAACACTTCAATGACTCAATGCACACAGCACAAATCAGTACTACAGTTCCCGTGGTATATTCAAGTAGCATTCCCTTTTAAAGACAAAAAGCAACAACAACATCCACCTTCATTCACTCATGGACAGATATATGTGTGTGGGTATAGCAAGGTGCAAGACAGGCAAACCCGATCAACCAAAATGAACCACACACACACACAGAGAGATGTATGTTTTTTTAATTTTTTTTTTTTGCGTGCTGCCCCATACGCACGTATGTGTCCCTCTCTTCTTCCTCCTCTTCTTCTTCACATTTTCTCCCTTCCCTGTGCAGCTTTCAATCATTATTTGTTATGCTCTACATCAAGTTCATCCTGTAGCCTTGTGATCCGCTTTACCATGTCTTTTCTCTTGAGCTTCCAACGGTCCTCTAGTTCTTGCAGTTCATCCGTACGAAACAGTATCCGCATGAGCGTCTCATAATAGCCCTTGCGCTCAAGCGAACTTAGTGGGGTACGCATGTGAATTTCAATCCCATTCACCTCCTGCTCGATCTCTAGCAGCACAATGATATCATGGTTCTCATAGGCGCCAGAGGCAATAAAAATAGTGCAATCTGAGCGTATACCAAAGTTAAAAATGCGATTCTCCGCTGTCTGCGGCAAGACCTTTCCACGATACACAATCTTGGCACCTCCAGCTACCTCGGGCACGACAGCTACCACAGCAAGCATCAAGTCCACCACAGAGGCATCCCCATTGACGACGAGGTTCACCACACGGTCAAGATCTGGAATGTGGCACTCAACCTTGATAGAGTGTTCTTGAATGTGAGTGAGTTCCTCAGCGTTTTCATCATTGGCCACAGGTGCATCTGCTGCTGGTTTTGGTGATGCACTAGCGGAGGACTTTTGTGGCCTCGATTGGCTTTGTGCCCGTGATGTTGTCTTACTACTGGGGCCGTTCTGGTGCTGTTGCTGTGCATCAGGTGCCGGTGAAGAGGTATTAGGGATGGACGGTGACGCGATTGGTTGTGCTGCATCTAATGAGTTTACAGACTTCGTAGAGGCTTCATATTCTTGGCTCTGTTGCTGCTCCTCTTGCCGTTTGGATGAGTTGCTGCGGGGTTCAGGAACAAACCGAGTTGCAGGAACTTCAGTGCGCTGCTGAGCGTGAATAGGTGGTGGAGGTCGGGTTGTGGTGGTAATGTTGGTCTGCTGTTGCTGCTGATACGTGCGTGGCGAAGGGGTCGTGCGTGGCGAAGGGGTCGTGCGTGGCGAAGGGATTGTGCGTTGCGGAAGATGCTGTGTTGGCAGGCGGTTTGACTGCTGTGCCCTACCCGATGGAATATTCGTGGTTGCGCTGGAAGGCTTCTGGGGCGGCGGTGGCTGCTGCTGCTGCCCTTGCTGTTGCTGTTGCTGCTGCTGCTGCTGCTGAGCCCGTTGCTGCTGCTCTTGCTGCTGCTGAACCCGTTGCTGCTGCTGCTGCTCTTGCTGTTGCTGTTGCTGCTGCTGCTGAGCCCGTTGTTGCTGTTGTTGTTGCTGCTGCTGTCTACGCTGCGCCGCCGTTGGCTGAGGGAGGCGCTGTTGAGGCGTACATGACGGCTGAGGAGCACATGAGTGCTGCTGTGAATGCGGAGCGCCGCGCTGTTGTTGCCAGCCCAGTTCCTCGGGAGTGGCAATCAAAAGAGATCCATACGGGTAGCTGACGACTGTGGCGTCATCGTCCGTGATGAGCCCATTAAACATTAGCCGTGTATTAGAGCTGTACTGGTACTCATCAATGAGAAAGTTGCGCAGGTCACCTACTGTGCATGTAATAGGGAGTGCAAGATCAATGGTCTCACCTCGCGTAGACCGAATCTGAGCTTTTACCTGCTCTGCGGACTCTGCGTAGTAGGCCATTCAGAAATGATACACTTTACCGGCAAAAGAAAGGTTGGACAATAATAATGGAAATAATAATAATAACAATAACTTTGTATGTGGGTGTTTGTGTAAGTGAGTACTACCAGCATGTGAGGGGAAAAAAAAAACGAAAAAAAAAGATAAAAAATTGGAAAGTGCTCAAACGACAGAAAAAACGAATGCACGAAACACTATAAGTAGTCAGTCAGCTACACATAAAGTGGATGCTTGAAGACAAACGTGACACCTGTACAAATCTTAAAATAATAATTTAAAAAATGCATTTAGTGAGAAAGTTGAGAAGAGTATAAGCGCACACAGTGGCAAATGAAGATCATTACTTCCGCCCCTATGCTCGGTTGAAACGAAAGTTGCAGCCCCACATGTGGCGATCAGCAGTATTCACTAGAATGTAGATTAAATGCACTACCGCAAGGGGGATCACATTCTTATCTATGTTTTCTGAAAAACACAAAACTCTAAGAGGTTGGTAAGCTCGAATACTTGATGGCCTCACCAGGGATGCGGTATTCCCGTGCGTATCGCGTGATAACATGGCCAAAGGTTTGATCCGGTGCGAGCAACGGGTCTATATATGCTTGAAGAGCCGCCCCTTCCCACTTGTTCGGGTTGATCGCAAAGAGCACCTCAAGTCGCTTCGCAATGTCATGGGGGAGGGTGTGTTGAGGAGCCCACCAACATAACGAATCCGTGTCGGTCCTCCCTTTGTGAGAGATAACGTAGCCATGAAGAAAGGCCAGCAGGGTCTCCTCAGGACTACTCTTGTCGGGGATGCCATCGTAACCTGTCAGAAAAGAAGGTATAGTGCGCAGCCACTCCGACGTAAACAACCCCAAGGGAAGCGCAGAAATGGATTGCTCTCCTCCTCTTCCTAGTTGATGCTGAGTAACGTTTTCATTCGTTTCAAAGATACGTCCAGCGAGACCAACCAACACCGCCTTGCCGTTCATTATAGTGTGAGCCCCAGTCACGATGACGTCGTCGTTTCTGGAAGCAGGCGGGACACAGTGAGAACCGTAGATGGCACGGACCACGTGCATAACTGCATGTGGATACACTGACGGGCAATAACAGTCGTACACACGCGGCCACGTCGCCTCCTCCGCCGTACACCCCTCCAAGAATGTTAGAACTGAATTGAGGACGTCATGTGTGAGTTGAGGATCTAGCAGGCGTACCCTCCCCTTGTGAACTACTGCACCAGCAGCTTTCAGGACCGCGGCGAGTTGCGCAGGACTACTAAGAGCAATACAAGCCAGTTCAGAAAAAGAATAGAGTTCAGCATTGGCAGTGGTCTCTCGTGATGTATCCTCGAGCTCATCAAGGGTCAAGTATGATTTCTGTAGAAGCGCAACAGCGTTGTGAAGTGGGTAAGACTCATGTGCACTGAACATGCGCTCTAAAGCACACACCACCACATCACGCGTGCAGCGACGCAGCTCTGCTACTGAACATGTCTCCCTGTCAACGCTGGAGGAGGCGGCTGATTCTTCAAGAGGTGCACGCATGGCCAACATGAGAGTGTTTGAGTACTCTACACGGCGCACAACCAGCGTGTCCTCCGCATCATGTGCGATAAGTTGTCCCTCTCCTTTGAGTGCAAGCACCACACTTGGTGCTGTCCAGTCGCGGTGACGCTTGCGTTGCTCCGTGCTCGGGGCACACTGACCGAATCGTACTTTGCGCTGGAGCTTCTGCACACACTTGCGGTCCACCGAGAGCAGTCTATAGTCATGTCTATCATTAAAATTTATGTGAAGGGAAATGTGATCCATGTTTTATTATTTTTCACGTATCCTTCCTCTATTTTGTTTTTAAAGTATTACTGTGCGCCGACAAAAAATAGATCTTTTCATTTTTTAAAAATAGCAAATAAATTAGAAGATGGTGAAGATAGAAAAGACAAGAAATTGAGCATCACAAACACACATAACTGCCCCCCCCCCTCCCCAACTATTTGGAAGGAAAAGACAGCGTAACTCGCCATTCCGCATGTGGGAAAGCTCCAGGTACAACTGAGTACCGCAATGTATACACACATATATATACTGGCGCATATATGAAGGAGTACTCCGCCTTTTCAACCTCATCATAAAGCAGAAAAATACAAAAATTATTACAAAAACAATATCAACAACAACAACGAGTTACTATTATATATATATATATATATAGAGAGAGAGAGAGAGGGGGGAAAAAAATAACATAATTAAACACTAACACAATAATTATTAAATTATATAACAGTACGAGGGAACCGCGCAACCAAACAATTCTACACTGCCGCTCATCAACAACACCACCAGAAAGCAATAGCAGATATTTCATAGCAGTGCTGATAGATTTGAACTGTTTTTTTTTTTTTGTTGTTCCAAAGCGTGCAACAATCGGCAGAAAAGAAAGTTGATACTTTTATCTATTGTAAGGCCGAAGCAAACATAGACAAGACAAAACACTTCCGCTTTATGAGTATATGGCATCAGCACATGCACAACATAGTGAAGACGGAGTTCAATGGAGAGGAGGCGGATTGTGTACACAGTAAAAAAAAAAAAGAGTAGAGGGAAAAATCAAGTCACGCACATTATGTACCGACAAGCGCATAGCAAATCAGAACGTCACTATCAATAATAAGTGCGAGTACGACCGCAATATATATTAGAAACACCTTCTTTCCTTGTTCAGGCATTTCATCGTCGTATGTTGGCGTAGAATGAAAATGCTATGTCGGTAACGGCTTAAAAATCGACACACACACACAGTAATACATCATCCCTTTCCAAAACACACACACACACACCAAATTGAAGCAACAACATACCTGCGTGTACATGAGTGTGTGAAAGTACGCGATGCGCACAGCATGAGAAAAGCATGCATGTTCTACCCTCGTCCTTCCCCCCCTCTTACACACGCACATGCGCTTAGAAAGGAAATAACACAAATATGTTTATTGCAGAAACTGAGTACTTCATATCAACGCATTCATTAAACGTTGCACAATCACCATCACCACCGCACCCGCAATTACAAAAGAACAAAGGCAAAAAAAAAAAAAACTTCAGGTACCTCATCGTCAATCTCTCTCAGTAGCACATAGTCCACTCTCCACACTGTGACGTTCGTACACAAATCTGTTCCACATATGCATCAATGTCAGAGAGATGTGCACATAGAGCTACTGAGTGAAATATAAAAGTTCATGCCAAAGTGGCATGACACAGCAGAAAATAAATGACACAAATTGTTTTTTTATTTATTTTTGAAAGAAAAATATTATAAGAAAAAACCAAAAGTAGTTGAAGTGCACCGTGAGCACACGTGCATACGCGCAGTCACAAGAATGCACAATAAAAACAAAACCAAACAACAACAACAAAAAAAAACGTACCTTGTGTGACGCTCTCATTTCGCGAAAGAAGAAAGACACGTAACACGTATATGCCTTTACACTGCGCTGGACAAGGCAAACGTGAACACTTCCATGTGATGTAATTCTCTCCTAGAAAAGAAATGAAAAACAAAGTATTATTCTTTTTTTTTGTTTTGCAAAATAAGAATGCGGGTATGGCGAGATAATGATGATAATAATGAAAAAAAAAAAATAATAAGAAAGGAGAAGTAACAAATAAACAAATCAGAGCTAGCACGTATCATTTACACACTGAACGTTGCACGAGCACATACACACGCACACAGACGCCCACACATCAATACAATAGACACTCTAGCAACTAGAATAATAACAATAATAACAATAAAATACATTCAGCAAAGGCAAAATATAGTTATAAAGTGACACTTTCTTGAGCAACTAAAAGACTTGAAGGTACTGCACTAAATACAACATTTAGCTATGGCCTATGGCCCAAATGAAAACACGTTTGAAAAAAATAAAAAATATACACTTTTCTTTTAAAAGGTAAAAGTAAAGAACCAAAAACTGCAGAAAAATGTTAAACTTGCATATCATCTTTTTTTATCTTGCTGCTTCTTTTCATTTTTAAAATAATTAATATGAAATATTAAAATCATAACAGCAAAGAAAAAAAGCAAACAATTTTTCTTCGCTGTAGAGCTTAAAGAAAAAAAAAAAAGCTTCCAAAAATACTCACTCACCACACGAAACACACGCTTCTCATGAATACCAAAACACGCAATCACGCACACACAAAAGATAAATGTCTCTCTCATCGCGTAATAGAACGGAGACATTTAAAATAATAAAAATAAAAATAATAAAGAAGCTTCAACTGCTTCGTCGCCATGTCCACAGATCCGGCAACACGTGCCGCCCCGTGGCAAAATGATTGCTTTGTAGATAGCAACATTTGTGGCTCAACGACCTAAGTAGTCAACAAGATGAAATAATCACAGCTACGCCGTGCGTGAGACAGCAAGAAAGGGGCGTACGTGTGTAATAATAATAATAAAAAAAACACTCAAAAAAAAAAACATCAAGGAAACAATCATTTTCTCCTTTTGTCAAAAGAAAAAAAGGAAAACATAGCAACATACTTCTTCATTTGCTGTTGTTGCCGTTGCAAAGAAAAAAAAAAAGGCTTGTTGAACTTTCAGGTCAATTGAAATTATAAAAAGAAACAAAAGCATGTAAAGAGAGAGAGAATAAATAGAACATTCAAAAAAAAAAAATACTGTAGTTGTCTGCCTCGAGTAGCTGGCGCAGGGGTTTGTACAGGAGGGCAAACCCATTAAGAAAAAAAAAAAGCGCAACATGCACACGCACGTGGGCACAAAATTTTCCCCCAACCCACTCGCAAAGATGCTCTCAAGCAAGCAAGAAGAAAAGAAAAAGGAAGCTGTAAAGACCCCTTGCTCGTCACACTCTCCCCAACCATTTTTTTTTTTTAAAGGGAGAGTCACAAATGAGCTTCAAAGTTTCACTGATGGTGGCACCTCCTGCTCATCTTGAGCTTCTATTCTCTCGCGCTCTCTCTCAACCCCGACAGCAAAAGAAAGAAAATAATAATAAAAAAATGATGGAGTTACACTACAGGAAAAGGGAAATATAGAAGATGAAATGCACTGTGAACAGGAAAGCAAAATAGGAACATATTCTACACGTGTCAGCCTCAGAGAGAAAGAGAGAAGAGGTAAGACGGGGTAAGGTACAAGCGACGCTCCAGCTGACTAGTGGAAAGAAGTGGCTTCGCTGTAAGGGTTATGGCTAAAGGATCCTTGCTTCAGAGGAACGCCAGGGGAGCCACCGTTGCTACCGCGGCTCAGTGGGCACAAGAGAGGGCTACCCCGTCGGTCCTCTCTGTTAGCATTCCCATTCCGTGGCGAAGGAACAGACTGCAGGCGCATGCCAAAGAAACTGTTAGACAGCGTTGCCTCAGCAAACGAGTGTAGGTGACTGCTTCCTCCAGCGGGAGAGCTGAAGTGGCTATAGCTGTGATTGTATGATGTGTTGAAGTGGGCATCATCGTGACTTCCTGTAGGGTTGAGGCGGAGCACCTGCTGCTGAAGTGATGGCTGATGCGGTGGTTGTTGCTGTGGGTAGGATTCCTGTGCCTGCCCCTGGAGATGTGACGAAGAGTTCTGAGAAGAGAGTGGGTGTGCTACTTGCTGTTGCTGGTGTTGTCGAGACAATGGCCTCTGTGGATGCTGATCCTCCCCCCAGTACTCGCCGTCCAACTTCACTTGGCGACACACATGCAGGAAGTTACATTCGTCGCCAAAGCGGCACAGGCCTTTGCGGTGCTCGCGGCACACTTTGTGGCGCGGGACGTGCAAGTGCATTCCGCCATTCTTCTTATACAGATTCCATAAGTAGCCAGTCGGACATACAGACTGCAGGCTCACCACCACTGCTCGAGGCCCTGGCGGAGGCGACTCGATATGATTCGCATTACAGTGGCGAGGTGAGCCCTCCTGATAGGACGACGCGTTCGAAGTGGGTGATGTGCGGTCTCCATTCTGCGGGTACGGTGGCGCTGGTGAGCCGAACGAGTGGGTCTGCGGCTGCACAGAGAGCGGCCCTAGCGACATGGGTTCGATGGACACCGTCAGTCCCAAAGGGAAGCCGCCGTAATTGCAAGAAGCGCCATGCACGTGACAGCACGAAGGCGCATTGCAGGCCTCCTGCCGCAACTGCTCGATCACAAGCGGATTCGCGTGTACTTGAAAACACTTTTCCCCTTGCCGACAGTGACCTTCCATGTAGAGGCGGCACAGACCAGGCACAAGGCCATCGTCCTGCAGCCCCTGCGTCGGCTGCACCGCGCTCATCGGTACGCGCAGCTTTGTGCTAAGATGGTCAATGGCATATACGTGTGTCTGAAGCTGCGGGCTCTTACAGCAGGATGGCGTGCGGCTGCCTGGCGTAGTGTCTAGCTGGGGGACCAGTAGAGAAATCCCTCCGCTGCGGCAATTGAAGGCTCCATACGATCCACGGCCGTACGAGGAACTTGTTGACGCGGACACGGCACCGTTCCCCCCATAGGAGTTAGGCATCGGAGCAGCAAGATTTGAGTTTTGACTGAATGACATTTTCTTCGATTTCCTTTTTCTATTTTTATTTCCTTTCACTCCCTCTCCCCTTTATCACTTTCCTGTCGCTTCTCACCGTCAATATTTCCTTCTTGTCGCTTTCGCAAACACAAGATATAGTGGTGTGTCCAATGCGGTGAAAGTGCACGAAGTCCTTGCGTTAGTGAGGAAAAGCACCTTTGGGTAGCCCAAACAAAAAACAAAAAGAAGAAGAAGATCCCCAGCTGGCTTCCGCCCTATCTGAGATGCTTCTATACTATCGAACAACAATTGAAATATGGCCAAAAATATATATATATTTTTGTGGGGGGAATGTATGATAGTCCAATATATAGCAAGTTCTCTTTTAAAGAAGTAAAGAACACCTGATGTAAAACACTTTTACCAAATAGCCCCCCCAAAAAAGTGGTAGAAGTAAAATACAGACACACACAAAAAAAAAAAAGATAAGCGGCGTACGGCAGTCAGCTTCAATTCGAACGGTACGCCAACACAGAGAGAGAGAGAGAATAACAACAACAACGCTCTTTAAAAAAAAAGATAATAATAATATGCGGCGTACGGCAGTCGTCCAATGTCTGCTGTACAGAGTGGGCCAGATGTTCCTTTTCCTTAGTGTGAAGAAAATCTTCTGCCACCTACAAAATGTATTTTTTTTTTTTAACTTGTAGATAAAAAAAGTAAAAAAAAAAAAAAGATGAGCGCTACAAAACTGTAAGTGATAGTGCTTCACTATGCTCTCCACAGAGAAAAAAAATCTCCACCTAGATTACTAGTCAACACAATTATATATATTTTTTGATATCTATTTTTTTGTTTATAACCCCACTACAAACGAATCTTATAGCTCAGCACGTAATGAATGTAGTTTGCAGTCAACTAATATCTGCCTAGGGTGTGTGCGTTTATGGGTGGATTCTGTTGAGTGCTTACTTCAGATATACACCTTTAGTATGTGTGGTTCAACAACAAAAAAAAAAACTGTCAAAAAGCACCCGAATAACAAACGGCAATTAAAATGATAGTATTCACTAGCAAATGTTCCGGGAGTTACAAAAAGGAGTGGAGGTAGCCAAAACAAAAAAAGAAATACTAGTGTGTTCTAACTTCCTCTGCTGTATAAAGATATCTATTATTCAATAAATATATATATATATATATATATTTGTAGAGAGAAATAAATGTTAGCGACAAGTAAAAAAAAAAAAAAAATTGCAAACGCGAGCGGCTACTGATGCTTAAATGCTTTGATATCAATACTACACTTTTTTTCTTCTTTATATCTTCTTAAATGTAACGTCGTAGTTTCCTTCTTATTTTTGAAGAAAGAGACACAAATACAAAAAAAAAAAAAACGACACACAACAGCTTTCTGCTGTACGCAAAATATGTGCTGCAGATTTGCTGGGTCGTGTTCAATAGTCCAGTCAAGAAGCACACAGAAGGCGATTTAAAAGAAGAATTAGGTGCGCTGTTGGACACAAAAATGTACAACTTGGAAAACTTCTCAGGTGTATAGCAAAAAAAAAAAAAGTTTTCTCTCCCCTACAAACAAAAAAAAAAACAAAAATAATAATCCCGCTTCGATTGCGATTTCCTTTTGAACTCCTTTTTTAAAGTGAAAATTAAAGTGAGGAAAGTGATTTAAAAGGTGAAGGCACGACTCACAAAAGTTTTTTTGCTAAAAAAAAAAAAGATGACAAGAACCCAAAAAGAAAGACACTTAAAAAGAGAAATAAAACAGCTGAGAAAGTATTTGATATGTTAGCTAGGGAAATGTATTCTCACCCAAGTAGCAATGGCAACAAGAAAAACAACTACACAAACACAAGCTAAACTAACAAAGACGTAAATGAAAAAAAAGCTGTTGAGTGGCAGATCTTTAAAGTTTCTTTATGTGCTCTGCGTTCTATAAGGGACAATAATACGCAATTGTGGTAGGTATATGCAATATATATGTGCGTGCATTACAGAAGAGTAGAGAAGTAAAGAGAGAAAAAAAAAAAAAGAAGAAGATGAAAAGTACATAAAAAAAAAAACTAACAGAATGATCATGCAGTACATTTTACATGTGAAGCAAGGGCAGCAAGTGCCTCTGGCGAGGTTGGCAAAAAAAAAAAAAAAACAGAAAAAAAAGGGAGTCGTTCTCGCTTCTGAAGAGACGGGATAGAGTCCTACCGAGATATTATTGCACTTCCAACAAAAAGTAAATGATTTTTTTTTCCTTTTAATGGTTAAATAAAAATACACAAACCAAAAAAAAAGACATAGGGAGGGAGAGAGCAAACACAATTGTAAAGTATCAAAAAAAATCTCTAGCAAGTCATGCAAACTGCTGCTCTTGACTTGAATTTTTTTTTTTAAAAAAAAACCTATATACCTCAAAGTTGCATCGTGTTCTATAGAAAACTATTGACTAGCAAAGAAAAAGATGTTCCCACAATTCTATATTTTTTTCTTCAATTTTGAACAGAAGAAGTGCTCAATCTATGACAGTGCTCAGAGTGAGAAACAATCAAAAAAAAAAAAGCCAAAATAAAAGAGTTTCATCAATTTATGTATTTTACGAATCGCAGTGCTCCCTCCTCTCTAGAAGTGTTTTGTGTTACTCATGCACGCGCAAATATATACAGAAATAAAGACCCACAGATGCATATATATATATATAATCATGCCCTCGCTTACGTAACACTAAAAAAGAGGGGGGAGGGAAGATAATGGTCTAACACATATATAATTGAATTCTTTTCGTATACTGTGTGTTACCAATGAACACAAAACAATTCTGAAAGGGGAGAAAAGGAGAAATATGATCACATATACGCACCTTTGTATCTATATGCATTGAATCATATCAACAACAAACAAACAAAAACAAGCGGAGAACATATTTTTTTTTTCGTTTTTAAAGTAAACAGTGTGATAAGTCTGTGCATCTCTATTCATCATCCACTAATTTACATGCTATTCTCGCATATTCATCTATACAGTGATAGGCCGAAGCGGCGCAGCGCCATTAAGCATTCCGCTCAATGGTTTTTCATCAATCAAGTGCTTTGAAAATTGTTCAGCCGCGGAGACGGAAGAGCAATTATGCAGTGCAGCCAGAGCCGCAGCACATTGCAGAAGCTGCTGATGCTGGTAATAAATGTCCTTTTGCTGCTCAGACGTAAAGTGCCCTTGTCTGTATCGCCAGATGGCAGCAAGTTGATCTAAAAGCACGCGGCTCGCGGCGACCGTAAATGCGTGAAGAACAAATTGCTGTCTCAGCGCTTGTGCTGCATGGGTACACTGCCCACCCACGTGCCTTTCAATCGCGGTGCGCAGCAAAGAAACAATCGCAACATGTCGACGGAGAGTAATATAGCGCGTTGGCATTGCAGCACCGTCCATCTTTGCCTCCACCGCGCCAACCTTAAACACGTTAATCCTCACGTCAGATGCTATGCAATCTGCCGCTAACTTCCTTGAGGACCTCTTAAACCACCCAAAGCAGGCAATTCCTTGCTTTTTCTTCCTCCCCTTATCGTCAGGCATACCAGCAGCACTGCTGATAGTAGGCAGACCGGGAATATTGATGGTGGCGTCAGGCGCATCCAGAAGGCTTCCCTGCTTGCTTGGTATCGTGAGCGACTTCGTTGACGCCGCCTTGACGCTATTCAAGGGCACTACCGCATACCCAGCGCACCAGACCGTTTCCCTCGCATCGTCTTCCTCCTCTTTCTGGCTTCGCTCAGCTGTGTCTGCAGTGACATAGCAGCACTCTATATAAAGTCGGTCAACGCCAGGCCCCATGTAACTTATCGTGTCGTAATCCGCTTTGTGGCTCTTGTCCACAAAGGTCCACGTGACACCACCGTCCCTCTTGGACTGCCTTGTACCCCGCACAGGCACCTCCACCGCTGGTAGGAACACATTATCGCTGGTGACGGCGCTGACAAGGCAAAAGGGGCGTGCGCCAGGCGGCACGGCAGCAACTGTACGCACCTTGCTGAGCGCGAGCTCTACGTAGATGTGCGTGGCAGGCGGCGGCAGGCGCTGGAAGCGGGCATAGTCGTCTGTAGTGTTGGGGATTGCATTACGGCGGCGCTTCTCCTCCGTGTTCTGCGTGGCCTGCAGAGTGGATTCCACTGCGTCTGCTCCGTTGTAAAGCGGTGCGATGGCTTTCCCTGCAGCATAAGCGGCTAGTCGAGCTACAGGGTGGAATGTGCGGCGCATGGCACACTCCACATACACATTACGTTTGCCCGCGGCAAGAGTTGTAGTCGTGGCGGTTGATGTAGGCGGCTCCATCATAAGTAGACTGCGCACCAAGTGAGGATACTGCACCGTGATGCTGCCGCCCTCACCACCAGCGACGGCAAACACATGCACAAGAACGCACGCATACGTGGCCGCTTCAATGTAGGTCTTCAGGCGCTGAAAGTGCTCCTCCGTGTGGATGCCACGACACACCTCATAGGTCCCGAGGAACACCGCATCATGGCGCCAGTGCACACATGTGGTGCGCTTCGCATCTAAATTCTCTCGTACAATACGCAGCACAGGCACGCTAGTCCTCTCTTGCTGCTGCAAAGCGTCTGATACAGCTGCCTCTCCCTGTCCTTCGGCCGTTGCACGCGCTGCAGCTGGCTGCTTCACCGTCATTACCATCTCCTCTGCATTGCCAGCACCCCCAAACTGAGAGGACACGTTCAGCGACACACCACCGATTTCAGGACTTTCAGCCAGCCCGAGATCAGAAAGCATGGCACCAACGATTGACAGAGGAAGCTCGCCGCTCCGAAAGCAATCGCGATCCAAAAAGGCGTGCGCCACATGCTCCCTCACCTTCGCCGCTGCACATGTGTTCATGATATCCCGCAGCATTGGCGCCGGCATAGGCATCGGTGCGCCTCGGCACGCTTCACGCCTTTCAAGATCGCTAAGGCGCAGTGTACTGAGCGCCATGCGCACGGAACGTCGACTAAAGAAACCAACAGGGGTCGGCACCGCTGGTGACGCCGCCGCCGCATCTGACTTCTTCTTTGCCCTTCTATCTTGCTTTTCCCTCTCCTTTGCTGCCTTCGCTGTGGCCTTTGTCTCCGCAGCAGCGCGCTTCTTCTCCTCTTTATCCACCTTGGCGCGTTCCTTCCTTAAGCGCTTGATTTCCTTCGGGCTCATCCCGGTAGTATCGAGCTCCTCCGTGGCCGCCAGCGGAGACCTCGCACCTTCAGCCTGTACAGCGGTAGCAGCAACAGCGGCTTGCGAGCCACTTATTGAAGGCGCTGCCGCTACGGCTGCTGTCCGCTGCGCTTCATACCCGCGCTGGTGTGCCTCTAGTTCACGCAGAAACTCCGCAAGCACATCCTCCTCACTGCCGTCACTCACAAAGCATCTTCTGGGAGGTGGAGGTACCTTGGGCAGCTCCGAGGCAGGAGTCTTGAGAATGATAACATCCCTGCGCTCCTGCTCCCGACGCTTTTCTTCTTCATCATCGTGCGCGGAGGTGTTGGTAGACGATCCTTCGCTTGTCTGCTCGTAAGATGACGTCGTCGAGCTTTCTGCATGTGCCCCCTTGCTGCTCTTGAGGCTACGATGATGAGGAGGATGCGCCTTGTGTGATCGGCCCTTCATCTTTGCTGTCGCATCGTTAGAAGTGGAGTACGTATAGCTGTCAGGTGTCTGAGATGTAGTGTCAGTGTACGATGTGCTGGAGTAGCTATTGTAGCTATAATAGCTACTGGATGCAGTCGTGCCGGTGTAGTAGGAAGAGGACGGAGACGCTGCAGTGATGTGGCTCTGGCTCTTTTCACCAGCACGTTGACGGCCCCTTCCTTCCCCATCGGTTGTGGTGGAGTAATCATCGTAATAGGATGAAGGCGTTTCGTCATCAGTGTAAGAAGAATAATAATCGTCATCATAGGAAGACGACGTTCCCGTGTAGCTATAACTGCCCGAGTAGTATCCACTGCTGTACGTCATAGTGCTACCACTATATGGAGTGCTGCTATAGCTGTAAGAATAGTCGGACGACGTACTCTGCGCGGGGTGCTGCGGCTGCCGCTGTGTCGGGGGTGCTGGCGCCATGGGAGGACGTGTACCGTCTGCTAGCTGCTTCGAGGGAGTCTTTTGAGGAAGGCCTGCAGGCATGTGTGGTGGAGGCCGTGGGCCTCCATCCGTGTCTGTCTCGCTGTAGCTGTAACTGTAGCTGTAAGAAGAAGAGTAGTCTCCACTATGAGTGACGTCGCTTTGACGACGCGGCTCCTTGATGGCGGTGCCAGTACTCGTGGAATACGAATACGAGTAGCTATCGTCGTACTCTCCCTCTGAAGTGCTGCTCGAGTCAAAATGATTGCCTGCGCTTTTCTTGGTTGGGTTCAGTGCCGCTGGTGCTGCAGCCGGTATGACAACACCAGGAGCTACTGCTCCACTGTTATCGCGAGGTTCCTTGGCACTTTCAGAATTGGTGTACGAGTAGGAGTATGAATAGCTTTCTTCATCGCTTTGTTCATCATAGCTGTAAGAGTAGCTATACTCGCCTTCATCGCTTTCCCTTTCGATTGGAGGTGGTACGCTGTGGGGAGTACGTGGTAGATGTTGTGCCTCCTCCTGCTGCTGCTGCTGTTTCGTTCTTTGTGTAGGAGTGGACTCCTTCGCATCAACCGTGATGGTTTCGCTGGTAGAATATGTGCTGTAGTCTGAGTAGTCGTAATCTTCAGTATAGGAGCCGGTGTAGCCACTTGAGTATGAATACGAATACGTATCGTAGCCGCTGCTTGACGACATCACCCCAGTCTCTCAGGTTGCTTTTAAAATATATCTATATTCTTTTCCTCACTGAATCAGATTAAAAAAAAAAAAAGTAAAGGAAAAAGTACTATGTCGTGTTTGTAGTCGGGGTGATTCTATGATAAAGACTACAAAATGAGAGGTAAATAAAAAGACAAGTAAGTAATAAGCGTATCGTAGATACAATCTATGTGTATGCGAGAAAAAAAAAGTGCAAAGTCAAATCTTTATGTCTATGTAAGTGTGTATTGTTGAGTAAGCGTTGTGACTTTAAGAGAACAACACCTGCGTGTTATTGACGTTCCTAGTTGAGGTATGTTGTCCTTTAATTTCTCTCTCTCTCTATATATATATATAGATAGATAGATAGATAGATAGATAAAACTATTCTCTCGTGCCACGGTTTGCGTTCAGTGCCAAGACGACACCTAGAGGGAGGTCAGACAATGCACACACGTGCTCACAAGGTATGCAGCGAAATATGGTATCTATGCATTTAATAACGTTATATAGCAGGAACACACACAGAAGAAACAAGAAAAAATAATAAAAAGGAGAATCCATCAGAAGTAAAGGTATAAAAAAAAAAAAAAAGGATACAGCAGCGGTGCAAAGCTTAATAACTTGAATTACAATGCAAAAAGAATAGAAACGGGAAAAAATCAGTAGAATGTCTTCTTAAAAAATTCTGAAAATGGTTACTACCTAGAGTATCAAAAACAAAAATATCAATTCTTTATTTAGCCTTTTTTTTTAAGTCCACTGAATTCTGAACAAGTAGGGAGGGATGTGCGACGTGAGAGGAAACGAACAACTAGGCTATGTAAAACACGGTGAAGACGGAATATATGTGTATAAAATATTATTTTTTTTGGACTGACTTTTTTCCTTTTTGCTGTATTTGTTGATGAAGAGTGGACTCCTTTCCATTTCCGGCTGTGTCTACATCTCAAAAAACATAAAAAAATGAAGATAAGTGAAGAACGTCTGTTTTATCGCCTTCCAGATTTCATTTTCCATTGAACCTTTTCTGGCGTTGCCCTCACAAACTGTCAACCCATCACAAAGAGAATCACGGCGGAGCACAATATAAGACTCACGCACGCACACAGACACGCCTTCCTACACAGCAGAAGAAACAAAAGGCCAGAGCGCTTCTCTTGTCAAAGCCCTGAGCTAACGTCACCTCGAACTATACGAAGAATATATATATATATATATTAAAATAAGGTATATCTCCACACTCGTTCCTTGTGAACAGCCAGTAGCATTGACGCCCTATAGAAAAGAAAAATAATAATAATAATAATAATAATAATATGAAAGGTCTTGCATTCCCTTGATGTGCGGCTCTTCGCGGATTCGTCACTTCTCACATCCATCTCCTGCGCAAATTGTTTCATTGATTTTACTGTTCCATCCAAAATATTACAAATTTACTAACAAAAAAAAAAATTGTTCTTTCATCTTCTTCTCTTTTTTTTTTAAACCTTTTTTTTGTATATTGTTGTTGTACTCTCGTCTTTTTATATATTATTTTCCGCTTGTGTTTCCAACTGGCTTAGTCAGGTCACAAAAGAAAAAAGCAACTGTTTATCCTTTCCTCTCCTTCTTTCCCATTGTATCCTGGTTCGCTCACGCCCCAGAGTAACCAGAATCACTTTTGCTGCAGTTGAATTTTTTTTTCTTTCTAAATCATAGTAAAATAACAGTAAAAAGAAACACTTAGAGTCCCAAATGATGAAGCGGAAAAGAAACCCTCACTGCGCGAGTGTATAGAACGCGCATGTCTCGTGTGACTTCTCAATCGCAATCATTTACGCAAAATAAAGAAGAAAATCAACAACAAAAAACACAACTACATTTCACACTGATGAAACAAATAATAAAAAAATAAAATAAAAAAACATCTAAAAAAAGCGAACAAATAAGTTACTTTCTCATCCCGCTATACAGATAACATTTGTTATAGCAACACTGCGTATAAGGGAATATATATATATATATATATATATATATATATATAAGGGTCCAGAAATGTAAATAAACGGAAGTGAAAGATAAATAAATAAATAAATAAATAAAGCCACAAAAAAGTGAAAAAGTAAACGTTCACACCCAACGTGCTGGCTCGCCGGTAAAAGAGAGAGGGAAAGAAGGGATACACGGGTAATTATATTTCCGTGACTCTAGAACAGAGAAAAAAAATATTTTTAAGCAAGAGGAAAGAAGGAATGTAGTGAACGGAGCAAGAATGCGCCACGCTCCTTCTCCGGGGGCCAGAGCTGTACACATAAAACATCAAACCTCCCCTACACTAGAAAGAAGGAAAATATTTTGAGTTGAGAGAATAAGAAGGAACACTCAGGTAAACTTCGCACGAAAACTAACTAATTCACAAAGAAAGATTCAACAAAGGTAAACAGAAAAAAAAGCGTGCAACGCAATGGCAATATTTTTTTCCCTCTCGTCATTACTCGCATTTCTCCATTGGTGTATATTTTTTATTTATTCCTTTCTTCATCACATACGAGTCTCTCGCCGCTACCGTGGCCGCTTCCACAACTCTCACCTTTTTCCTTCTCTCAAAGCACCTCTCCTATCACTCTATCTGCATCTGAAAAACAAAAATATTTTTTGGAAACAAAAATCACAACCGTTCGCATGCATAATATTGCCACTTTATTCTCGTACGTACACACACCGGAAAGAAATACAGATTCATAAAAAGACACTTTTTTAAGCACTAAAAAGAAATATAGAACACTTACAATCCTTTAGAAAAGAAAAAAAGAATCACCAAACAAAAGTCCATCAATCATCCGAGCAACACTTTGAGCTGATAATAATACGGAGCATGTTTGGATTTCGCGCTCTTTCCATGCATATGTAGTTAAGATGTAGCACGCGCAGTGAAAACTAAATAATAATAAAAATAAAAATAAGATACTTACATACCACATCCGGTATAGTAACGGTTTTTGATCCGCAATAAGCAAAACAATAATAATAATAATACTAATAATTGCATATATTTTTATACTACTCTCTCAACGAAAGAAAATCACACAGTGATTCTCCAAAGGTATATATAAAAATATTTTTTTTCCGGCCCGTTAGAAAGGGAGAAGTAGCAGTTTTATCCAGTAAAGCAAAAAAAAAAAAGAAAGGAAGGAAAAAAAAAATAAACAAATAAATGTGGTAGCGAGGGGAAAGGGCGGGAACGACTAACCACACCGAGCGTTAACATTTACTTTGCTACCCAGGTAGAATTGTTGCTATATGAACGTTCACAACATATCTAAAAAGGTCGGTGTTTTCCTCTTATGTTCCCCGCCATTTAGAAAGACGATATATTGCTAGTGAAAGCAGCAAAGATATGGCGCACCGGCGACACAAATGTCAATATCGAACAAACAACACAAATAAAAAGGAAATTGCCTCCCCCCCCCTTCCAAAAAAAAAAAAGCAAACATTTGTATTGGCTCTCTCTTGACAATTGCTCATCAATAAAGTACACTTGACGAAACAGTGGAGTAATCATTTGCTTAATCCCTCTTGATTGGCGCGCTGTGTTCTTCGTAGCGACGAATGTTGTCATCGGTAATTGTACGAGCATCAGCAATGAACGAGCGGACAATGCGGTCTGCCTCTGGCACGCTCGCGAGGCGCTGTGCAGACCATTGAACGACCTTTTCCGCTCGCGCGGTCAGACCAAACTCGCTTGACTTGGCACACAAGAGGCCAAGGATGGTGTTAACAGTAGGGATGCTGTTGCGCACCCACCATAGGCAGAAAAGAACAAACCCAGCGCAGTTCGCGATGAAGCCAAAAACAGCTGTGTTGGGAACATCCATCCTCTCAACCTTCTCCACTACTGGCTCTATCTTCTTGGAGATGTTTTCCTTGGCGTTCTGCACGTAGGGTGCCGCTGCCTTCTTTGCGTGATCAATCGCAGCCTCGGCGTCGTGCTGAAGCTGCGCGGCGCGCTCCTTCACGTTCTCCACGCTCGCCTTCGCCCCCTCCACGTAAGGCAACGCACTGAACTTGGCTTGCTCCACATACGGCTCAGCGGACTTCTTCATTTGGTTGACCATGTCCACCGCAGTTTCCCTCATGTTCTCCACGCTCGCCTTCGCCCCCTCCACGTAAGGCAACGCACTGGACTTGGCTTGCTCCACGTACGGCTCAGCGGACTTCTTGGCTTGCTCCACCACCTCGGAGGCCTTCTCAGCAACGCCGAAGCACGCGTGACTGCCCTCCCTCTGAGATCCGGCGGTCGGTGGGGTGTTAATGCCGATGCTGTTCTCGTTCTCACCGGAGATCTGGTGATTTGCTGCTCCACGCGCAGGCACGTCGGTGGCGTTAATCATATTGTTGGCGCCTTCCACGATTTTCGACGAAAGTCCGGCCTCCTGAGGAGCCACGGCGTCATCAACTGACCTGCGCTCCACCTGCTCAGCGTAGTTGCCTTGGCAGGTGTTGTTGTTGTTGTAGTTGCGCTTGGAAGGCATCGTTTGTTGGCAAAAAAAATGTAAGTGAAAAATAAATAAATAAATAGAAGATATACTGACTAGAGAAATGAAGAATAAAATGCTAAAGACAGAAACAGCAGTGCAATAAGTGGTAGTTGCTGTTTTCTAACAAGTGTGAGGTAGGTAGAACGATACGTTCAGCAATACGGAAAGAGAAAAAAAAATAGTAGAAGAAGGAACTATAACGGCTACAGCCTGAGTTGTGTGTGCTAGCAGTGAGTGTATGTATATGTACTTTTCCTCTTCACACTTGGATAGATGCGTGGATCTAAAAACAAAAAGGCTAGAAATAAGGTTGAAGCAAAAAAAAAATCTAATAAAATATTATTGTTGTTGTTGAAAAGCAAGAGGAAATAAAAGTGGGAGCACAAAGAATGAATTACGTTAATTACAATAACAGCAAAACACAAGCATAAGCGGCACATGAAAGGAAACAAACAAAAAAAAAACTGAAATAATAATCTTTAAAAAAAGAGATGTTGACGTTATCAAAAAAACATGTTTAGGGAAGTAAGGACAGCGTAAAGATGACAACATAGCAACAGCTTGCTAATATACCTATCCAAATAAACCTCCTTCAATCAGAAAGCAGTGTTAGAAAGCAGAACAGTTCACTACCAAAAAAAAAAATGGTTAATGAACTCGCGTTTCCTGTATGAGGAAAGCATGAGAAAAAATAATAATAATAAGAGTTTAGTAACTTTTGCGCAATAAAAAAAGAAATCAAAAGGAATACAGTCCTCTCTATCGCAACATCTTTACATGCATCTGCATGTGTGTGTGTGTGTGTAAATGTATAAATTTGTGAATTCCTTTCTCACGAAAGATACGCGTCACGATGGTTCTGGGCCATGCACCCCCACTAATGTCAGTAGCAGATTCTCCTCATCGCCCGTGAAGTTGAGCAGCATCGCATCCACTTCACTCGCATTTCCTGGCTTGTAATAAGCATATAGCCTCTTGATACGCGCCACGATTTGTTGTCGCCTTTGCGCAACTAATATCGCCTTCCTCCGCTCCAGCAGTGACTTGACATGAGAAGAGAAGCAGAGGAGAATATCATGAAACGGGAGCTGAACATCAGCAGCAGTGGCACTTACGGTAGACGCGCATTCATCGCCAACCTTCTGCGCGCTACGCCGCCTTCTACTCCCAGCCACCACAGCAGCCCGCGCCCCTGCATCCCTCTCTCGAAGGAGTGCACACACTTCAGGCCATTCACTTCCACCCAAGTCACGCTCAAAGTATTCTTCCGCCAGCATACGGCACTGATCCAACGTAAATAGGCCAGTTCGGCTCTCATCAAGCACCTGTGCAATGCTAAGAATGCGATCGTACGCGCCACTCTTCATGTTATACCACTGGCGTGGGTTGCGTGTGTTCAGCGTGAGCCACAAACACAACGCATGAAAAGAAACACCCCCAGACGTCGGTTCCTCTTTCGCGGTGGAAAACAAGTTCTCCACGTCATCGGGGTGATTGGGGTAGTTGAAAACACGTAGCATGCGGCACGCCTCGCGCCACCGTAGCCTTGGTTCAGTTTTGTCGTCTTTATTAGTCATCGTGGGCGTAGAAAAGTCCCAAAAGCAGTTGAGTAAATGTGTGAAGGCCTCCTCTGACATTCCGTAGTCAGCGCCGGTAGATGTGACGCTCTTCAACCACTCCGAGCGATCGTATGCGGTGCTAGCGCCGCCTCTCACCGGTTTCACCGCGCTGTGTGCCTGCAGTGGTGCTGAAGGCATACATGTCTCCGCTGCAGTGGCGCCGGGCATTGCTTGAGGGAATTGTTGCTGCGGGAGGTCAGCTGTGGTCGGAGATGACAAGTCTACCAGATAGTACTCATCCATCATTTTATTTGACGCCTGCGCGTTTGCATCTGAAACTTTCAGTGTCGCTTGCTCCTCACCCTCGCGCAAGCATTCGATGTGATTGTAAATAAAATCTTTATACGCTCCGACCCATGGGCACATACTACATCGTCCACGCACTCGCATCTGCATGCGGATGATCGCCTGATTAGGTTCGGCAAGTGTCTCAATGGTGCCTCTGCACATGGGGCACTCCTTAGCAGACGCCAGACATGCATCACAAAATATGTGACCGCATGGTTCAATTTCACGTGGATTCACCCACATGTTCCAGCACACCGCACACTGCTCTACTTCGGACCCGCCGCTTACCTCATCAGGTGAAAAGAAACGCGACATTTAATAAGGGAGGGGAAAGGAGGATACACACACAAAAAAAAAAAGAGAAAGGTAAACGCCCAATGGCTCTCCCTAGCGAGGCTCCCCAAGTTATCACTACACGCGCTACGCAATAAGGACTGTAAATTTAAACTTGGTTTTGTTTCGTTTTAAAGGGATACCTACCGTGTACAGCAGCAATGTGGAAAGAGAACAGAAATTCTTTATAAATGTGCGTTTGTAACGTCTGTTAAACGATGAAAAACCCCACCACGGCAAAAAGAGTCAAAAGAAGAAACAACAACAATACAGCAGCGCTAAACACTAAATCAAATCGAATTTTTTTTTTCTTTAAGCCTACACGTGTACTATAAAAAGTGAGAGAAAACAAACTTAAACTTCCTAGTAATAGATTTATTTTTGTTAATAGAGAGAGCAACGTATTTTCCCTCGAAGATTGTCCACAAAGTTGATATTGTCCCTAAAAAAATATGATTAAAAAGATGTATTCTATGCACTAGAAAATGAGCCGCTCAACAGGGATCTCCGGCAAAAAACAGCCATAAATATCGACGGCAAAAGAGGAAAAAAAAAAGAATAGAGAGACACAATAAAAAGCAAAAATTGGCTTCTTTATCCATTGTTTTCTTTCTTTTTTTTCATAGAGGACACATTGGCATATTCCTTTTTGATGAGAAGTGCACCGCTTACATCTAACCGCTTAGCTCCTGATGCAGCGCTGACGCCGCATAGTAGAACGTCCACACCAGTTTTGTCATTACATATATGTTGTATTGTATTTTTATAGTTTAGAGAGAGAAAAGGTTATTTCAAAGCGATGCGGGCCCCTCAAAATATGTAATCACAACTTACACTGGGCCTCTTTCTCAGCAAAATTGGATGCTTTCATACCAGATGGTAAAAAAGCAATAATAATAACAATAGCAGCACGGTAGCATGCTGTTCCCTCATATATATTGTACTTATTTACTTATTTTCACGAAAGCATCAGCATATCTCCTTTACCAGCAGTACGTCTTCTTTTATTTTTTTAAAAGAGAATAGCAGGAGGACTCTATCAACCGCTTCTCTTCAATGCTACACGGTAAAGGTGCGAACCTCCATGTCTTTCCTTATATCAGCAGCGTGAGTGGACCCATCCAAACTACTTCAAAAATAGTGAAGAACCCTCTTGCTAGATCTTCCTTATACGCACGATTTTTATATTGTCCGTCGCAAGTTCCTTTAAAAAGTAAAATGCAAGCTCTCGCTCCTGACCCTTCTGATGCCTAAATATCCGCATAAAAGAAGGAAGAAAGGTCTTAAAAAAAAAAAAAACAGAGAAAGAGCTGCCCTTACACATTAAACGAGGTTGTTTTGTTATTCACGACGCATACACACACTCTGTTTCTCACATACCGATATACAGGCATATGTGCCAACAAGCAGCACATTGGGAACACAGCGTTCATCGATAATCGCACTTGTCATATCACGCAACAACAAAACATAAAGGAGGTTGTTAAAAACAATAGCTATAACAACTGAGAAGAAGAAAAAAAAACCACCATCTTTCATCGATTTCGTTCGACTGCTGTCTGTGTCACCGGCATACCGCCTTTTTTCTCATTTACTCATCGCCATCGTCGACGTCGTCTTCCGCGCTTGCAGAGCGACCGGCAGCAGCAGCAGCCAGCTTCGCCTGACGCCACCGCTCGAAAGACATCTTGCGGGCCTCATGGAGACGACGCTTGCGCTCCCGATTCTTAGCGATACGCTCCTCCTTGGCGCGCAGCAGGTGGTTGCGGCGCTCTTGGCGCTCCTCCTTCGTCAGATCCTTGTTACGTGAGTCGCGCAGCGTCTGACGCTGCAGACGATCCTCCATCTTTAGTTCCTCGCGACGGCGGCGCTTGCGACTGCGCTCCTCGTCGGTAGGATCATCGTTGCGATGGGCAAGAATTGCCTTGAGGATCTTCGCACGAACCTTCTTCCCCTTGCGATAGAAGTTGGCCCTCTCCTTCGCGCCGGCGCTCACGAACTGCTGGTAGAGCACCTTCACTGGTACCGGCGCCTTAGTCGCACGAGCACGTGGTGTAATCTCCAGTAGGTGCTCCAGAGCGCCAAGAATGCGGATAGAGGCCGCAGAGAGCTGTATCGAGTCATCATCCACAGCCACCTCTACCACTTCGCGAGTGACCCACTGAGTGTCGAGGTGCACGCGGTTGTTGTACTGCACAATCATCTTCACTGCGTGCAGATACGCATACGGCGCGGTGTGCTTCATCGTGTATACTTGCTTCACCGTGACGGACTGGATAAATCCGCAGATCGCCGCAGCACCTCTCTTTTTAAGCTCAGCAGGAAGGCCAGAGAGGCGGGACAACATGGCCTCCACCAGCTCGCAGCATCCCATGAACACGCGCACACGCTGCGGACCGTCCACTGCGGCAAGTTCGTCGAACTTTTCAAAAGCGGCCGGCAAGATGGCCCACGCAAAACCCTGACGGTAGTGGTAGAGATCCTTCTTGAGACCTGGCATCACCCGCTTCATGTCCCAGCCACGATCACAGAAGATGGACTTGTAGTACTCGGAAAGGGTGATGCGCACGTCTTCGCCTGCGTGGTTCTTGTACGCCAGCATGCATACGAAGTGGAAGACACGGATGGAGAGTCCCTTCAGCTGTGCCAGGCGCCTACGGGCAAGCGCAGCCGCCTTGGACGTGGTAAGCGCAGCGCCGTCCTTGCCACTGGCGAGGCTACGCTCCAGCTTGCGGGAGTAGCTCTGAATATCGCCGAGGAGCTGGAAGAGCTCCTCAGGGTGCAGGAAGTGACCAAAGTATCGGTTCTTTGTCATGAGGAGCATCTCCATGGAGGAGACCGCACTACAGAAGATAACATCATCTGATGACTTGACGTTCTCGCGGCACACAGCGAGCAACACCTGGTAAATCTGCACCACTAAGGACGACTGCATAGCAAGGCCCACACGCGCAGCCAGCTGCACCGCACGCACCACATCGCTCTTCTCTTTGTTGGCCACATCGAGCGGGTACGAGTGATCCAGGTCTACACTGCCTACCATCCCCTTCAGTGCGTCAATGTACTGCTGTGTGGGAGCCTCGTCTTCTTCTACAAACTCGTCCTCCTCCTCCTCGACTTCGCCATCGTTGCTATCTTCCGCATCCGTGTCATCGTCCTCCGCTTCAGATCCGTCCCCCTCGGTGCCATTGTCGTCGTCCTCACTGCTGCTGCTGTCGTTGTCGCTGTCGCTGTCCTCCGCAGCAGAAGCAGCGTCCTCGTCCTTCCCGTTCTCCTCTTGTGTCTCCTCATCGGCGTCTTCCTCTGCAGCAGCGATGTCATCGTCCTCATCATCCTCGTCAGAGTCCTCGCCCTGGCCGGCCTTCGCCCTGCGCTGGCGAGCGAGCTCGCGGCTATCAGTGTTGAAGGCCTGGCGCAGTGGGGCAAGGACGAGATCGAGTGCGCTCTTCGTACGGATGAACCTAGCAAACTTGAGGATGTAGCCAGTCGCGATGCGCCTGGCGCACGTCATGAGTGGCATCACCTGCAGTGGGGAGCTGGTGCGCATAATGAGGGCCATCAGAACATCAATCAATAAATCAATAGTGTCTAGCGTGCCAGTTAAATAAAACTGTGCGAGATCGGGCACCACACTACGTGCAATGTTGACCGCGTCGCTGTTGCTTGGATCATCTGCACTCATCATGAGGAAAAGCAGCGTAAGGAGGATCTCCATATCGCGGCCCTCGTAGAAGAGCACGCTGCGCCCATTCGACTTCTCTAAGGCTTCCACAATGCGATTGCGCGCCTTCAGAAATGGCTTCTGTGACACAGCAGTAGTGTATCGTGTGCACCCCTTCTGCTCAGCGGCAAGATAGGCCGCAATCACGTCGAGGCCAGACAGTCCACACTTCGGTCTTGCAAACGAGCCGCTGAAGGTAAAGGAGAAGACATCAGCAAACAAGTAGATGCAGCGGTTCTTGCTCTGCTCATCACGAGAGTTGCCAGGAGGGAAAAAGCCGTACTGCAGCATCGCGCGCGCAGTGTCGTCGACATAGGAACACTCAACACCAGCGCGTACAGGGACGTAGACACAGTTGCGCAGCTCTCGCAGCACCCACGTGCGATTCGTCGTCGCAGCAGGATCGCTGTCGCGGGTCGTGCGGTACTGCTGAAGTAGGTCCGCCACCTTGTGCGTGAGGCCAGTGATAGGCATTTGGCGAAGCTCAACAAGCGGGGTCGGCTTGGCGGCAGTGCGCTTGCCATAGCCAACACTCTTGCTGGCGATGTGAAGCATCTCTGCGCGCTGCTCGGCATCTGCGCTCTGCACCACAAGCTGGCCAAGTCGCGTGACAAGTCCCTGAAAGAGCACGCGACGAGGGAGATCGGCGTTACCACGACGGTACGGGGCAATGGCGGTGTGCACAATCGTTGTGAAGTGCTCCTTCATCGACTCACCAGCAGCGCAGCGACGCACGACAAGGTTGAGGAGGTCATCCCAAATTGGATGGATCATAGGATGCACCGCGGTCACCTGTTCCTTGCGGAACAGAGCATTGACAAGCTGCTCCAGAGTAGCGGGCTGAAGAGGATCAAGCGCGGCGTACGCCGTGACGGTTGGTGGGAGGCAACGATCGCTCGGACGCTGCTCTGCCGGTGTCTCCATGAGGCGCAGTAGAAATTGCACGGCCTCGGGCCTGAAGTACTCCACTTTAGGGAAGAAGAAGAAGGCAAACGTCGCCCACTGCATGGCCTCATCATCCTTCAGGAGCTGCGGAGTGCGCTCGACCAGCATCAAGAGGCAGTTCGCGGAGAGCACACGAGTCGCCTTCTGTTGCACGTAACTGAAGCAAAGAAACGTCGCGGTGCGGCGCGCATCCTCCGAGGAAAGGGCAACCTTGGATGCTACCACAGCCGCAAGTGCAAACACACCGGCAGTCACACGCTGATTGCGCTCACCCTTCGTCGGATCGTTGATATCGTCAGGGTCAACGACATCCTCGCCGTCAAGTGCGTTAAGGGCAGCAGCCACGTCGTCCTCATCAGCAGCGTCGCTGCGAGACTTCCCATTGTGCTTGGCTTCCAGACGCAGCCGCACAGCCTTCATACGCGCCGCGAGCGCGAGTTCCTCCTCTACAAGTGAGATGATCACGGCAGCGGAAATGGGGGTCTCGGTGAGCACAAGATAGAGCGCCTGGCAGTGCAGCACAATCATCGAAAAGTCCTCTGTTGCCATGCCAAGGATCAGGCGGGATAGCGCGTAAGTGACAGAGTGGTGCGCGGTAGCACGTAGACGGTCGAGAGAGCGGCAGTCCACCTCGTCCTCTGCAAGCTTCGCTTTTAGGTGGTTGATGAAGGCGTGCTGGCCCTCGCGTCGGCGCGCGCTGTTGTGGCGAATGCACATCTGCAGCAGTGCGCGTACGTGCGCACGCTCGCGAAGTGTTTGCGCCATCACCTGCCGGGACTGGCTCATCTTCTTTCCGCTCGCTGCCTCTGCATTCAGCTCCTTCTCATCTGCTTTCGCCGCCGCAACCTCCTCGTCAGCCTCGGTCTTGTGCTTGTCGCTGTGACCACCACTGTTGCTGGGGGTAGAATTGAAGGACTTCCCCTTATTCGCCTCGTAGGACGCCCACTCATACCATGAGATGAAGGCGCTCACGTTGTTTTGTGCACCGCGTTGAAACTTGCTCATGTACGTGCGGAATGGAGTCACCTGATCCGGCAGGTGCTGCATAACAAAGGGCGGAGGAACAAACGCAAAAACAGAGTTGAGGTTCTTGCCGAAAGGGTCAAGGTTCGAGCCCTTAGCGCGGAACTGAGAAATGTCGTGGCGCAGGTCACTCGACACCTTCGCTGCCAGGCTGATATCCACATCGTGAGTGCGGTCAGACCTAGACTTTCGATGGTGCTCCTGTTGTGAGCGTGCACCATTGTTCGCGTTGCTCTCGCGGTCACGCTGAAACTTCTCGCGATGATACTTTGTTTTCTCCTTCTTGAGATGCTGGCCGGATGTCTTCTTCGCGTCCATGCGCGATCCACCCCTGCCACGACCGCGAGAGAAAGATGCTCCTCCCCTCGCTCCACCGCGACCGCCTCTCCCTCGAGAGCTCGATCCCGCTCCTCTAGAAGCGCCACGACCACGTTGAGGTGGCGCCATAGCAACAGTCACTACTAACTACTAACAAGAGAGAGAGAGATACTGAAGGTAATGTGCAAGTGGCTACTACAATTTTCCTTTTTGGATCCTCCTTATGAAAATAAAATAGAGATAAATTCTAGAGTTTTGGAGAGTCAGTGGCACACAGTGTATGTATTAAATATGCGAGTTTTTATTGTGCTCTCTTTCTTTCTCTTACTATTTTCAATTTCCTTCTTGATTAGGACGCTCTGGAGTGTGAAGAAAAAGATAGTAAATATATAAAAGTTACTTTGAAACAAAGAAAGAAAATGGAAGAAAAGGGCATCCCCAGAAGGGAAAAAATAATAATTCACAACATCAAAATAAAAAAAAAGATTGCTGAAGTGTTGACTTTCAACAAAAGATATCTATACAATTGCATATCTTCCTTCTCCTTCACATCGCACCTTAAACTTGGCTCATGGCATGGTCAGTACACAGCGCATAGCGCTTAAAGGAGAGTGTGAGTAACCGCCGTTAGAAAGAAATATGTTATGTATCTTTTAAAAAAGATATATATATATATATATATATAATAAATATAAATCTGCCGCGTCACATGAACAAAAAGTGAAAAGGCGAGAGACGAAGAGGTAACTAGCGATCGATCAAAATTTTACAGTAAAAGCGAACCAGTGCAGCAAAAGAATGTGCATGTAGTTGCTCCTACGCACCACTCGCACCTGGAGCACTTGTGCCTTGCAAAAGTTAAATACTTTCGGCCAGATCTCTTTATATATATTTTTAGCCGGGGTGTTTTCATTTCGGTGTAGTAAACAAGAACATTCAATGAAGATCCTTTAGAAGCACGCGAGTATATATATATATATATTGGTATGCATAACACACAAGGTAGCACATTGCATGTGAATACTCTGCTACTATCTCTACATATTTATTTATATATTTGTTCCTCATCTACTCACCCTCACTAGCTAAACATTCCCCTTTTCTCGTCTCACTTTTTGCTCTTCCTCTCTGTCTTTCAAGGAAGAAAGTACATTCACACACACTCACTGAGAGACACGGGGGCATGAGATTCATATTCTTCCCTTCCTTCATGATTTCCTTCTTGTAACAATGGCTGCGCTGCTGCAGCTAGTGCACGGTCATCATAAGAAGAAAAGAAAAAGGAAAGTAAGTATATAAAGAAAGAAGAAAGCACATCAAAAATAGAGAAGATACGTCAAAAAGAAAGCAAAAAGGAAAAAATATATATACGTTTTGAAAAAAAATTCGCAGGCCTCAGTCAGAGACGTTTTGTTTGAATAATAATAAAAGGAATTGTAATAAAAACTGTTAAATGGCTTTCACTGTGTATATATACAAACGCATGGGAAAGAAAGAAGTTCCACTGCGCCTAGTGTGACAAGCGCTCAGGTGAGAGTACTTGCATATCTCCCCCTCTCACCCAGTTTTGAGACATATAGATATATATTGAGGAACCTTCCGCACATCATTTTGATGCATAAAAAAAAATACAACAAACACAAATACAATGGCGCAACGTACTTCACAGTACCATTTTTCTTTTATCTTGTACCATATGCTTTTACGTGTAGATAGTACCACCCGTGAGGTTTAGTCAACAGAAAAAAAAAAAACATAAGAAAAAAAAGGTTCATAGAGCTCACGAGAAGCACTGGTCATTTTGCTGCAAAAGGTAGGTGGGAAGGAAAAGTATATAAACAAAAAAAAAAAGAAAAGATCCGCACATCTAAACAAAAATGCGCTGAATTTTTTTTTTTCAAAGAAACATGTCAATGACAATCATAATATGAACAGAGATAACCCTCAAACCTTCCCCATGCCATCACTATTTTATCAACTGGTGCTTGTGAAGCTTTTCCCTAAAGACAAATTTTTAAAAAGAAAAATAGAATCTGGGGGAGAAGGAATACACACAAACATATCTAATGTTCTTTTTTGATTTTGCTATTCTTTGGTTCTCCCATTTTGAGTGAATCGTATCCATTTTTTTATATAGAAATTTTATTCGTCTGCGTTCTTCCCTTTTATTTCGTCAAAACGACAGCATGTAGATGAAGCCCCAAATAAAATAAAAATACCTTCGCCTATGACCAATAACTACAAAAACAATTATAATAGGAAGGAAACACATAAAAACCCTTTAATAATAACTTGAACTGTTGTTCTTTGTACCAAAACAGAAAAAAAAAAGAAAATGGAAGCAAAAACTAAAAAGAATCTCCAACATCAAAGGAACAAACGGATTGAATTAATTTAAGGGGATTTAACAACCAACAGAAATACACGCACACAATGGAGTTAGTTTTTCCCCATACGCCCACATTAGTAGTAAGAAAAAAAATTAAAAAAAAAAAATATTTTCCCATGCCTGTAGCAACGAAAATATATTTATGAGGTGGAAGCTTTTTGCAGCTTGATACCCGCATGAGTCGCATAGATATTTTTTTTTTTTTCGCCCACTCTTTTTTTCCCCATTTTCCGTCACCATCACAGTATATTGTTCCTGTTCATATATAGCAAACAGCAGGCACATTCGTGCACTATAATACTGGGAACTGCGCGTACACGTGTATACCATCTACTACGAGGTACCCGTTGAATATAGGTGAGACATAAAAAAAAAAAAAAATGCGCAACCTCAGGAGAAAAAAAAATATCTTTTTTATTGTTGTTGTTTCTGGCAATGCAAAAAGATATATACTTAAAATATAAAAATATAAATATATATAAATGTGTGTGTGTGTGTGTGTGTGTGTGTAAAGGATGGGGGAGGGGACCACACATTCAAGTACTTACTGTCACTTCCTCCACCCCCCTCTCTCCCCGCTCTCTCTTTCTGCTCATCGCTATCGTATTCCTTTTCATTAGTGGTATGTAACTACATCATTATGTTTCCCCTCACCCCTTTCTGTTTCATCTCATTTTTTTTTACTTTTCGTTTGATGTTATCCCTCTGTACACATACACGATTGAACTTGAACTAGCAAGAGAAGCACTAGCCTCCCTCTCTCTCTCCTGCTACTTTTTATCAAAATGTGTACGTACGTACGAATGCGAATTACACTTCTAACACGGATTCACATCCATACGATAGAGAACAAAAAAGCAGAAAAGGAAAAAAAAACACCATACATACCTGATGCCGTAATATTACCAAAGTAAAGTAAACCCACAAAGTAGATAACAACAGCAACGACAAAATAGCACACTGTCTAACAACTCACATAAATTATAACATTATTATTATTTTTTTTTTTTAAGAAGTGCGCCTCCTGTTCTTTCGCCGTACGGCACATAAACGGGATTTAGTGAACATTTCTTTTTTTTTTTTTTAAGAAGGAAAGAGGTGGAAGGATAGAATAAAAGGTGGGGAAAGAGAGAAGGAGAAAAAAAAAAGAACAATTATAGTTTAAAGGATAAATTCTGCACCATCGCAGCACATTCCCCTTTTTTCCCATCCATAAAAGTAAAAAAAAAAAACTCATAAGTAAAAAACAATAGAATAGAATAGATAAAGAAAGCATAGTGACAAAAACAACAACAAAAGAATACAACGCATTGAGAACGCTGCTCTTTTTCTTCCTATCTTTTCGGATCCAAACCCCATTTTTGTTCTCCTTTAACAAAGATAGTGTGTAATGTCACGTGCAACAATACATCCTCATTTTTCTTTTCTCCTTTTACTTAGTTATATTTAGTCGGTCCTATAAGCAACATCAGCACCACACTTTACATGCGCACAAAGGCGCATCAATGACAGCGATATTCCCACCACTCTATGTATGTGTGCTTCCCCTTGTGTGTATCTGCTTTCTTTTATCCGGTTTGTTTTCTCTCTGTATTTCATTTCTTTTTTTTTTTTTAAAGAACATGGAGATCGCCTTTAAAGAATACCATAAATGGTGGAGGTCGTACCAAAGCAGATAATAATGACACCACAAATCAGAAGGAGAAAAGTACCGAAGTAGTTGTACCAACCGACCTTGCGCAGCTCAAAACCACCGGAGTACATGTAGAAGATCGCAGGGAAGACAAAGGCAATAAAGCCACCAGTGAAGGAACCGAGCAGACCAAAGACCATGTTCACGTTGGGGATAAATAGACCACAGATTAGTGAGATACCGGAGAGAATGATGCACAGGACAGCGTTCTTCCACCACTCGATGGTCCAGAGGTCCCATCCAATCACGTGATGAACGGCATCACGGCAGGGGAGAATATGCAGTGCGAAAGCGACACAAAATTTCACCACCAGACCAACGTATGCCACGGCGAAGTAGTAGTCTTGAAGAGGTTCATACATGGTGAGAAGAGAGGCTTGCACTTTGGTACCAAAATCTGAGTATCCAAAGAAGCCCGTAAGCCAGTAGAGGCAAGTGCAGATACTCATGCCAACAAAGCACTCAATCTCCATCTTCCGCACGGTAGGCTTGGGCTTCATCTCGTTCCAGATCTCAAACATGTTGGACTGGCACAGATACGCAAACATGTACATGCCGAGACCCTTGATGGCATCATTACCTGACTGAAACATCTCCATATCACGTGTGTCAATACCATCCACTGATGAATGGATAATGACACAGACAACAAAGTATAAAATGAAGGAAACACCAATGAGGGAGACGTAGCGGAGGGAGTTAATCTGCTTGGGCAGAGACAAGGGCAACATCAGGAATATAAAGGTGATGGACGTCAAGATGCGACGGAAGCTCTTCGACCTGTAGTACCCCGTGACGCGGTCATCCTTCAGGAAGGCTTCCCAGAGATTGCTCACACAGATAACATAGGCAATGCACGCACCAATGCACTTGACAAACATGATGATGGCGCAGAATAGATCACCGCCTTTGCCCAAGAGCCCGCGGCCCATCCCTTCGTAGCTGCGGATGCCAGTCTTTATTGCAGTCTTCGCGAGCAAGCCCACCGAAAAAACAGTGAGAAGGAAGATAATAATGAGGTAAAACGTGCCCATGATGACACCCGTCGTATTGAACGCAGAAGGAAGAGCAAGAATACCCGCACCAAGACTGCTGCCCGCCAGGTTAAAAATACCTGCCAGATAACCGCCAGCCGGCATAAAACGACTCACAAGCCGCGCACCGCACCAGCTTGCCTTGGTGCCGCTTCTTAGTGGACTGTCACCCTGACCGTCGACGCTACCGTCATCGGCCTGGTTACCACCGACCAAGGAGGGGTCCCGCTTGCCAATGTATCCCTCCAATTCGGCATCTGCAACAGTGCCGCAGACTTCGTCAGGGTAGCGTTCATCAGAATATTCACTCTCGCTATTGTTATCACGCAGTGCGCTCATTTTTCAAGTAGGTATAGGTATAGGTATAGGTATAGATATAGATATAGATATTTAGATATATCTGTGTCTGCGTGTGTGTGTATGTGTATTCGTGAATGTTCGAAAATATGAGATTGCGATATCAATACTCTATATATAATACAGTTTTTATCTTTTGTTTCTTTCCGGTTTTGGACTTTGCTAATTTCAAAAGAACAGTAGAAAAGGCCTATATAGGGGAAGATATAGGTAACTAAATCGGCACTGAAAACTAATAGAAAATAAAAAATGCGACTGTAAAATACGAACAAATTTATTCTTAGTTACACAGGACACACAAAGGGTTATATATGTATATGGACACTATAATATATATATAATTCTTCTTTCCTTTGAGTCAGACCTTCAAAAAAGAAACAAAAGGAATTCTGTACAGAAATAAAGGCTATTGGTAGAAAGTCAAAAAGCGGCCGCGACTGTATTTTTTTTCAAATATATAGTTATACAGATATAGCTCTATTCAAACTGAAAACAGAATCACAAGTGTGTGTGTTTCAACTGTCAGAGTTAAGAAAAGCACAAAAAAAAAAGACAACAAAAGAGGAATGGACAATAAGAGAAGTTGAAATGGTATTGAATAACAACTGGCAAAGAAATGAGTGGTAGACAAACTAGCGGCAACATAATCCAGGGAACAATAACAAAAAAAAAAAGATAGCCGCTCCCTTATTGAAATAAATTTAAAAAAACATAGTTTCCTCTAAAGAAAAAAAAAAAAAGAAAGAATGAAAGGAAGAAAGGAAAAGGTTCACAAAACCGTGTACGTAACAAAAGGGGCTTAAATATAAATGCACACATAGCATAGATTCCACTAATATAAAATAAAAACTGTAGGAAAACATAAATAGCGGGCCACCATGCATGACAGAAAAAGTAGCAAATATTCTCCTCTGCTGTTGCTAAACAGCCTCTCAGCACATCCCTTTAATATGATTTTCTGTAGCGGCCTCATACACATGACAAAAATTTAGTACCGTCATATCACGAAAGTTGCTCAAGCAGATGATCGCTCAGCATCTTTAGATCCTCTTCGGAAATTCCTAGTTGCTCAATCACATAGGTGCGCACATCTGAGGCGACAGAGTGAATAGTGTCCAAGGCGGTCTGCAGATACTCCCGGCGGACGAAGAATAGAGCGTTCATGGCACCTTCATCCATCTGTCGCCCACCGTGGTGCATCGCGAAGTTCTGCATAGACGGAGGCTTAAAGTACTGGTTAGTGAGAAGGTAATCCTCAAAGACGGTTTCAAGAGGAATGCCTAGAGAAAGAAGAACGAGCGCTGCCCCAACACCAGTGCGGTCCTTGCCTGCAGTACAATGGAATAGTACCGCCTTATCACCTCCTGACGATTTATTCACGAGCAATCGGAAGAACTCTGTATACTTACACTTATAGTCCGTCACCAACAGAGCGTAGAGTCGCTTCATGCAATCCACACACGTCGCTTCTGTGAGGTCATCAGCAAACGTGGCAATTTTAAGCACGTCACCAGGCTCGATGGCGAGTACGGTGGTCTTGACTGCTTCAATGTGATAAGGCTCGCGCTGACGCTCCATGTCGCTGCGAAAGTCCACTGAATAGCCAATATTCAGCGTCTCGCACAAGAGGTTAATGTTATCAACGGTGATGTCAACCTTACCAAGATGATCACTACGATACAGGCGGTGAGTGCGTGTGCGACACTTGCCGTCGGCTGTCGTCAATCCGCCAAGATCACGTAGGTTGCTGAGGCCACCGAGTTCGATGTGACGGCAGCAATGGGAGTTAGGCATTGTCAAAGGAGGTACTAATTGCGTTCTTAAAATAGTAATAATAAGACGCTACAGATCGAATGAAGAAAAAAAAAAGGATATAGACGTCCGTGTGAGTGCGTGCGTGTGCGTTTATAGCAGAGGATCTCCGCCGAAGAACACGTAAGTGCGCGTTTTTTTTTTTTGTGTGTATTAGATATGAGGTGAGAAGTGGGGAAAAAAATAAAAGTTCAGAGCAGTGTTTGCGGTCAGTGAAAAGATAAATGCGGTTTTACTCGCAAGACTATGGCACCTAAAGTTACAATACATTTGTGTGCTTAGGAAAAAAAGGGAAAAGACATCTTGGCAGAGTTCTATTGGTGATCGAACGCAAGAAAAAAAAAAAAGCACGATACTCTTTTCTGTTAAAAAGCGCGTAACAAAAAAAAAAAAAACTTGAACATTTCTGCTCACGTTAGGAAAAGGTTTGTCTCCAGCTCAAAAGCGTGAATATCAAGAAGATCCACCCTGTCCTCCTTCCATCCTTCCACAGCAGTACTGGATGTCTTTCTTCTTCCAGTCATTGACAGTGTAGACGAGAGTTTACCCCTCTCTAACACGGCACGCGTGGCACGAAGTAGCAGCCTCACAACTGCTTCGCGAGTCACGTCTTCGCGCATCATGACAAACTGAAGAAAGGTATCCACGTAGGCACGCGCCTGACTTACATTGTCGCTAGCCGCCACCACCTCCTCCTCAGCAATTGAGCTGTAAGATGCAGACGAAGCTACAGCCTGCAGTAGATAGTACATGGAGGCATCGAGTAGGGCAGTTCTTACACCATCCACACCAGCACGCCCTTTAAGTACAGTAGAGCGGCACGAGTAAGTTCTGCTGCCGCTGTCAGGTCCACTACCGAGCTTCCCAGCTATCCACTCTCGACTAGCCCAGTCCACATAATCCACGTAGGAAATGTCACGCATCAGAGTAACACTAGAGACCGGATCGGCAACGAGATAGGCGTCTACTGTCATCCCCTCTTCCCACGCATCATCGCATTCAAAAGTAGTCGTGGGGCTGATATCAGAAAGCCGCAGGTGAGCCATAGCAAGAAGCCACAAGTGGCGATGCGAGACCGCCTCGGTAGCCCCAGTGTCACCACCAGTAGTAGTGGCAGCAACATCACCATCGCTGTTCTTGTCCACAGGTGCAGTTGCCGCAACCAGAAGGTCAGCCACTTCGATAAGGGCGTTGTAGCTCTCCACACACATCACAGATAAGGGCTCCGCGGCTTGCACGAAAATCGCCGCCAAGTGACCTTCATGTAACTTTGCAATAAAGCTACTAAAACAAACGAAGATGCGGTGACAAACTGCTGCTAGTTCATCATCAGCCCACTTTGAGCAGTGACTCCCAGAGCAGATCAATGCGGCACTCTCGACCACTTTGCTCTCAAATGAGCTGCTGCTCTTCTTACGGTTGTTGTCAACGATGGCGTCACCACAAGAGTCCGCGCGTAGTGATAGCATCGTGCAATCTGTGAAGGCAAATGCTGGCGCCATTGATAGGCACAGAGCATGCATGTGCCAGAGCGTAACACATATGATCTGAACAAAGCAGGCGTCCCTGTCACGCCGCAGAGGGCCCCCATCCATGCCTCCGACAGAGACTGAAGAAGCAGCACCAGTAGGCAACACTCCTTGGCTGGCGCTAGCCGCCTCTGACGCGTCATCGGTATTGTATTGCTGGTGCACGTGATGGGCTGCGTTCAGCCATGCTGCCCAGGCGCGAAGCTGCTGCGCAGGTGGTCTTTGCTCAGTCGTGCTTCCAACAAAACGAGGAACAGCTTGAGCCGCAAAAGAGGAACAAGAGCACCCCATCGCAAGGGATGCACACTCGGCAAGAACAAAACGCATGGCTACAGCAAGCATGGCAGCACCTGCCTCGCAGGGCAACAACACCGGCAGAACACGTCCAGCGTCACTTTCAAGAATGCGCACAGACACATTTCTCATCAGGAGACTCACCGCACGCGAAACGCGCCTCACGCGAGAGCAGTAGAGCAGCACAGAACGCTTCCATAACTCGTCGTTATCCTGTGTGAAATCATTACTAGTACTGACGCTACTCTCATGCCTCTGCATCATATGAGAAGATACAGGCACTGTCATGACCAATTTTATGGTAGCAAGCGGGTGCAGACACTCAAAGAGCCTCAAGATGGAACCCGCTGAGGTGATCAGTAGCGGGGACAAGGCTGTAACGAGAGCATCAATCGCGCTCACCACACAGAGAAGGTCGATCAGTTCGTCGCTGCAATCACGAACTTCCGTACGATAGACCTCCGCAAGTAGCAACTCCAAGGAAGTCACTCCTCCTTTCTCTGAGATAGTAGGTTGGTCACTGCTACCGGTCGTATGATGCGCGGAGATGGCTGCCTCCCAGCTAACCAGCAGTTGCTTTACTAGCGGCTGCCGCTGCATCCACTGCTCTATGAACAGGCGTAGAGAGAGAAGAAGGATAGTTGTCACTTGCAAGACAAATGGCGTCCCACCACTGCCACTATCGTCATCGTCCTGCGCGTAGTCGCCCCAGCTAACGAGCTTCTCTACAAAGCCATTGCTATAGCTTGGCGAGATACCAGCAGCGGCCTCTCCCTCACTGATGTTACCTGCTGAGGAGAAATCGTCAGGCTTTGGCAACGGCGACGATCGCGGTCGCCTTGGTGACATCCTACGCGTTTTCTCTCCATCTCTCGCAGTCGGTGCATCACTGCCTACTTCAGCCCACTTATCGAGCGTGTTGTCACCATGCTTATCGCTACTGTCACCTTTCATGTCGTTCACTTGATCGTCAGCAAACACGTCACGGTTCATCTGTCCTCCCCGCGTGCCGTGAACACAAGCGCACACGAGCACCCATACCCAAGCGTCGTGACTGGTGAGGTACTGTGGCGTGGCCGGGAGACCGTGGAGGGTGGGGTGCCCACGCAGCACTACAAGGGGTCCAGTGGTGTTGATGCCAGAAGATAATGCGGGCCCAGAGGTTGACATCAGTGCGCTCATCGCCATTTCCGCTCTCCAGCACATTAGTGGTAGATAGTCACAGAGACACCCATTAAGTGTAGCTGTTACTTGATCCAACTGTGACTCAACGTCAGCGTCGAGGTGCTGCCTTGCGCTAGAGGTGTTACTGTTATACAAGCGCCGTGTCGCGCAGTGTAGTGTAATGATAAAGAAAACAAGATTCAGTACTGGGAGCACACACGCATCTGCGGCGTGAGCTGGCTGCGTTTTGCCAGTACTTTTGTAGTACATCTGCAAGTACCGCAGTCCTGCTGGTAAGGCTGCGTGGACTAGACTACCCAGCGCATGTACCCACTGGATCAGCGATGGGGAGACTGGCAACGTGGCTTCTGAAGGCACTCCGATATCTATACCTTTAGAAAGCGGCGGGGCAGCAGCCCGACGATTCCGTTCAGCCCCATCGACCAGTAACGCACAGATCACACGGGCCGTGTCAGAGACGGCAGCCACATTGGAGCTACTCACAGCCTTAATAAAGTGGTGCACTGCCTGATCCACCGCCTCGGCAAGTATGTCAGTTGAACCATCAATGACCCCCATACGATACTACCCAACTTAGGTACTAGAAGAAGGACAAGAGTTGACGAGATTATGCCTCAAAAACTGGTAAATAAATAAACCGAAAGTGAAAAACACGATTCGTGCGTAAAGACTTTCACAATACGAGCAGAGATCATGGTAATGAATTGATCTTCCGAGCTGCTGCTTCAAGTCCAGTTCCTTCCAATTTTTTTTTGTAAAGGTGCCGCTGCAGCTGTATAGATATGTGTGTGTGTGTGTATATATACTCTCCTTTAAAAAATAAACGATGCTTCGGGTTTTTGGAAATAGAAATAAAATGAAAGATAAACACAAAAAAAAGGATGAGTAAAAGTACCAAGAACGATTCGTAAAATAGCTATTAACAAAAAAAAAAATGGAAAATAACCAGTTCATTTTCCCCGATTTCTGTTGTCCAAAGTATCAAAGGACATCCGCAAAAAAAAAAAAAAAAGATGTTGCTTCATATATATATATATATATATTTTTGATTATATTGTCTTTAGGTCGGCGATGACATCCGTCGGCACATAGGTCGCTAAGGGAGGAACGAGAACCCGCATCTCTTTCGTTTTTCTTCAATGTTGTGGCTGTCGTCACAACAACAACAACAAAACGCCGAAGAATTTTTTTAAAAAGAAACTTTCAGAACAAAAAAAACAAACAAGAATCAACTGGTAAACTTGTAAATAACTGGCATACTTTAGTATAGCTAGCAAATTCAAAAAAGCAAAATCGGAAAAGTGTCACGGAAGTGCATCAAATGTATATTGGAGCGAGGCATCCAAGTACTCACAAATATGAACGCACAAAGCTACCTTTCTTTCTTTTCATTATGCTCTCAAAAGATAAAATGATAGCCCACTTTGAGAAGAAACAAAAATGAAAGAAAAAAAGGAATGTGGCTCCAACAACAAAGCAAAAAAAAAAGACAGAATGCAGATCATTCAAAAAGGGAGAAAAGATGTACGCAATACCTCTTCATACATGCTCTACGTGAGCGAATACAGCATACAACACTTTGGTCCTTTCTTTAGTGTTTCCATGGCAGTACAGTAGATCGTGTGTAGATAGTGATATCTAGCCTCCAGTATCATCATCTCTCTCTCTCTCTCTGCCTCTCTCTCTCTCTTCCTTTAGGGGTTCTCTCGTTGTCAAATGAAGAAAACTGAGACTAAAGGAAAAAGGCATTGAAAGGCGGATATAGTAATGTAACCAGAAGTAGTCATCGACTACAGCAGCCAATCTGCTCAATCCTCGCTGCCCTCCTTCTCCAGAAATGATCCATTGCGGAAGAGACAACTTCTCTACCCCCCCCCCCCTGCACGTACTTTTTATCTATCCATTCATTCATTCATCATCTCTACCACCTCTCTTTAATATGCAAAAATATGAAAGAGAAGAGAACACGAAGAATGACACGTGTTGTCAAGCTCCAAATTGCTTTATTTTTGTTTACCTCTTCCCTTTCTTTTCGTTCTATTTTTCTTCTTTATTGGTCTTCTCCATTCCCTCTTGCTTGTTTCATTCCTTGTTCCTTGCTCTCTCTCTCTCGCTCTCTCTTCATATCATACAACGAACGCACACACACACACACACACACACACACAGAAAGAGGGAAGTAAGGGCACATATCAACTTGCTTCTTAATGACTAATCTTGTGTCTCCATGTGTATCCCCAAAGCGCGTCAGTACAAGTATATATATATATATATATATATATATATATGTATCTATGTATGTGTGTACGTGGACGTTTGCAGACCTCGTGTCGTTCATTTCTGAATTAAAACAAAGAGCGTGGAATGTTTGGATGTCTTAGTTCATCTTCTTGGGGGATGCATTGCGTTGCTTAGGAGAAGCAGAGGTCTTGCGCATCACCTCTTCGCGGACACGGAGGTGCTCCTTGCTGACATAGTCAGGATCGTAACCCTCGCCGCGAGTACCGAGCTCAACGAGCTGTGGGCGGCCCTGCGGATTTGCCTTCTTACCCTTGACCATGGACCGAATGGCCTTAACGAGGCCGAACTTCTCCGCTGGAATGTAAGCGATGCACAAGAAAATAACAAAAAGGGTGATGTACGTGAGGATGGTGCGCGGGTCAGTATCAAGAGACTCCTCAATCATAACGGTGGCGTTGAAGGCAGGCACGAAGAAGGTGTTGTTGGTGATGCTGTCATGGGTGTAGAGGCCGATCACGAGGTTGTACTCACCAGGCTCGAGGTGTGCGTTGGGGGTGAAGCTGTACTGAAAAGTGATGCTCTCACCGGAGGGCACAATGCGGCCGTGGCGGACAACGGAGAAGTTCTGGATGATGACGTTGTAGCCGCGGGGAGGCTGCAAGTAGCCAGAGGCAAGCACGATGGTGTGTGTGCTGGCATCGTGGTTGTTCTGGAAAGAGACGACGGCGTTTGCCTTGCTGCCCGCAGAAATGGTAGGGAAGAGCGGAGAGGTGCTGTTTGGAAAGATGGCGCCGCACACCACAAGAGGAACGTGAGACGCAGTCCCGGCCATGAGGTCATCGATACCGTCCATCGCGATATCGTCGTCGTCTTCCATCACGTCAGTATTTTCAGCGTCCATGGCGTTGGCGTGGCAGGAGGATACCATGCACAGGAGGGCAAGGAGAAGCACCCACGTGAGCAATCTGGAACGCATTTATGTGTTTGTATATATATATTATATTATATTATATATAAGGGAATAAATACAAACAGTGACGGTAGTACCTTACAGAAATTTCTTGTGGCTATACGAGCACAACAGGTATGTGTAATAATAATAATAATAATTACTACTATAGCGGCAGCTAATCGCAAAGAATGATTATACTACACACATATATAAATATATATAAATATATATATAAAGAGAATCCATAGCGGAGGTGGGGGGAGGGAAGGAAGGAAGCAATTTAAGATAGTGACGACTTACATATAAGGCATACAATTACACAGATAAGGATGTTTTCTTCCACCGATTTAAAGAGGTGAGAGTACAACATTCAAGTCACAAAACAAACTGCACATGTGGACAACCACAAGAGAAGAGGGGGGGGGGGAGAGCATGCAGAAAATACAGGCATGTCGACTTAAAAAAAATAAAAAATTGTTGTCGTTGTGAAACGATATTAACTGAAGAGGGCACAAAGTGTTAAAAAGAAAATGAAACCAGAATCAAAAGATGTGAGTATATACCAAACCATCAAACTTCCACATACGTCACTAAACAGATCCACGAAATGACAATTCACAAGGCAACAATCAAACCAACTATATCGCTTATATGGCCCCCAAGTATGCACCATATAACTTCCCCCCCCCCCTCCTTTTTCGCCACCTATTTTTTAGATGAGCTTCTTGCCTTTCGGCTTCGCATGATCGAGAGCATTGCTGATCATCTTGTGAGTGCGAAGGTAGCGCCATGCGCAGCGGTCTACACAGTTCACCTCGTCCACAGAGAGCTCGGGTGTAGAAAGGTCCTTGCAGCACAAATTGAAGCACTCTGAGCGCAGACTGGTCATCATCGCCTCGATGCGGAAGGACTCCTGCTTCACTGCCACGTTCATATTTCAAAAGTGCGTGAAAAGCGTGGAAAACTATTCTTGGCTGTTTAATCTAATTTGAAAGGAAAACACTAACAAGCAGCTCTACTCTCGTCTGTGTGAGTGTGTATAGATAGCGACAGAGAGATTAGTACACTGGTTTCTTGCTATCCTTTTTTTCACTAATACTTGCGAAAGAAAAAAAAAATTAAGAAAAAGCAAACATTGATAAAGAAAATGAAGTAGTACAAAATGCAAGACAGAAACAACACTCCCGTTCAAACAAACAAAAAAAAAAGAGAATCATCTCTATTCACATCAACAGAAAAGAAAACCGTAGGGTACAGCAGCCACACGCACACACAACGTAAAGCCGTGCTCTAAAAAAAAAAAAAAAAAAATGAATAATAAAAAAAATTAGCATGTTTCCTTAAACAGAAAACAGATACAAAGCATGTGAGTGGGGCCGAGACGTGCACATCATCCTAAGCATTACACCATCTGTCGATCCTTCTTCGCTGTCAGTGAATCAAATCCTTCCTTGAAGCTATTGTAGTCATTCGAATGTTCTGTCACTCGTTGATTCATACTCCACCTCCTCCCTATTTCTTTTTTTTCTTTCCTTCATTCTCAAAGAGCACCGACAAAGAGAAATAGAAAGGAAAGAAAAAAGGCGCGACGACGTACCCACAACTCCACGGCTGCTACCTCCCAGTCAAAACGTTTGTTCCATATCATCACCACCGTCGCTACCTAAACCGCGATCACGCCAACAGCCATAGAAAAAAAAAGGCCTACTACAGAGAAAAAATAACCAATAGCAATAATAATGATAATATTCAAAAAAAAAGAAAAAAAAAAGATCAATTTTTTTAAAACAATAATAATATAATAACGGGTATGTGAACAACTATCAGGGACGATAATGACAAGACAATCTGCAGCATCACTCATGTAGACTATGAGCTACAGTTAGGACTTCCAACTATGTTTCTGCTTGCCCATTTACTACTCCTCAATATTCCTAATCAAGAAGGGAGAAAGTGCGCTTCAACATAAATTGATTCACCCCTGCCTCCCTATAATTCCTGTTCTTCTGTCAGAGAGCTAACGCCGCTTCACCAGTGCAAATCCTCTTAATACCCTTTCGCAAGGAAGGACACACGTTGACATGTTTTGGAGGCAGATCATGTTGCTCAGCACAGCCATGGGAGAGCCTTGAGCAACAATAGTGGCGAGCAACTGACTCAGCACGGCATCACTCGAGGTGGTGGCGAGTAAAGGAATACCAGCGCCGGCCTGACCCATAAGTGTGGAGCAGAGCAGTGGGGAGGCCGCGAGGCTGCCAGCAGTGCAAGACAGCGCGTTAGGCCTGATAAAGCCAGTAGTGAGGGGGCTGCGGCACGCATTCAGGTGACGCTGTGTGAAGCTCCGCCCCATGTAAAACACGGAGCGACGCATCTGTAACAATTTTTTTCCGGAAAGAAAAAAATAGGTTTCCTACAGAAAAAATGTATGTATTCTGGCTAAATCCCATTGTTGTTGTTATGTAAAGAACAAAAAAAAAAAAGATGAAGAAGAGAAGCACGACGTCAGTGATCTTGTATAGATGACTCAAGCAGAGATGATGTTCAAGACCTATTTTTCAGACATATACAGACACACAGAGAGAGAGAGAGAGAAAAAAAAAATCACACAATATAGAAGTGAAAAAGGTGACTTTGTATCGCATATTGCAAAAAAAAAAAGAAAAAAATTTAGTTTTCTTTTCTGTTGCTTTATATATATATATATATAAATGATGAGTTCTCAAGATGTGGATAAGGCATTGCAAACGAGCGCAAATAAAGAAAACAAAGATGATAATAATAAAGAAAAAATAATAATAAAGAAAAAAATAAAATTAGCGACAACTACGTATTTAGATCATACCTCATACCCCTCGTCTCGCACACGTCGCTCCCACTCCGCATCCTCATTCTCGTCGCCATCTTGCTCACTGACATCAAGCCCAAGACCTGCGTCTCGCAAACCCTTCACTCCGGATTCTATTTTCTCCGTCCCACTTGGCGTTTCAGTAGCTCCAATGTAAGTAATCAATGGGTCGCCGACTCCTGCAGTATCACGATGGACTTGAAACCACATAGGCAACTGTGCGACCAAGGCCGCTACGCCGCCACCACTTTTACAACTCACACGAGCACTCCTTGGCAGTGCGCACATGATCGCACTCTCATGCGCACCGCCGACGGAAAGCATTGCAATCAACTTGAGAAGTTCTCGGCTATCCAAGCTGCGAGCAGGGAAAAGCTGCTCTGGCTTGGGCGGTCTCCCCGTTGCGCGTCCAACAACTAGATTGTTTGCCATGGCAAAGGGTTCATAGACCTTGAACAAGGTAGGATAGTTGGTGTACAGCGAAGGTGAGATGCCAGCGAGTGAAAAAGGAAGTTGCTGAATGGTAGGCACATTCTCCAGTGACAAGATGAGTGTGGGAGAGTGGGGTAGCGCATTGTGTATCATGAGGGCCTTCTCTCCAGCGGTGTAGGTGCCAGAGGGAGAGCGTCCTGCTGAGGAGAACGTTGCGGCTGATGCACCAGACTTAAATCTATCGCTACTCGTGTTAACGCTAGTAGTGCTGCTGTTACTACTGCTGTTCGGTAGCTTATCGAAGTTGCTTCGACGTGAGTTCATGTTCCCACGCTCCCGACGTCGCGCCTCGGCAATCAGAAACGGCGTATACAATAGTCCATCCCGCCTGTTCATCATCACATAGAGTGAGTGCTGTGAAACGAATGTGATGAGCGCCGCGGCGCCTGCTTTATCATGAACGTCATTGCTAGCAAGTTGTTCTACCGTTTCCTCAATACCTGCATATAACCTGAGAAGCTGACGACGCTCCAGCCTGGGCAGTTCACCAAAGCACTTCAGTGGAGAGAGCGCGTTATGCTCCAGGATGTGAAGTAACGACCATAGCACGCGAGGGAGAGGAGTGGTGGCCCACATGAGACTCCCAGGTTGTTCCTCGAGGGGAAGCACGCACCACGGCCGGACTGTGGCAGCATTAAAATTAACATCTAAGAGGTGACGGAAGCGATCACAGATGAGAAGCAGCGCGCGGAAATCGGCCGTTTGTTGGTACCCACCCATCGATGGAGACGACGCTGGTGATGACGACGACAATGATTGTTTCTCTGCTGCACTCGGGCTCGTAGCAGCAACAGCGGCAACAGCGTCGCTACGCTCATAAAAAATGCTCAAAGCATCACGTAGCAGCACGGGAGACAGAAGCTCAGCCAACTGTGCCGGATTTAGCCCTTTCAGCATTCGCAGTCGATGTCCACAGCCTTTGTTCACATAAGCATCCAGCTCCTCTATAATGCGTGTGCCAACCGCATGGACGCTGTATTTGTGCACTGTGTCATCGTCGCTTTCACAAGAAGAACCACGCCCAGCAAACGTCATCTCTGAGGCCAACACCTTCTCTAAGCCAATAAAGCGCACCCACACTGCTTTTTGCAGGGGCTTGCATGAGCTGTCGCTGCCGTTGCCCACTTTCTCATCAGACGGCAAAGCGCTGCTTTTAAAATCCACATTAAGTTCACGTATGTCAACGATGCCAGTTGGCAATGAGCGCAGTGCCTTCTCCAGGTGCTGCTCAGCAGTCAAAGGTGCTGCTGCTATTGCCGAGTATGACGATGAGGAAAGATCCAAGTCACGTATAGACGTGTGCTTTAACACGTGCTGCAAGGGCACGAAGAAAGTGCTGGGTATGGCTTCTTTCAATGCCCTCCGCAGCTGTGGGTCCTCGCTGTAAGCTTCAGAGCTGGTAGGTGTCGTAATCTCGGCAACTGGCCCAACGGCAAAGGAAGCTGCCGCACTGTTTGATGGGTGCGCATCGCGCCACTGAGGATACGCAGAAGCCAACATGACAAGAGGGCTTGGATCATCGGTGTCCGTCGAGTGCTTGCGAGGATGGGGAACCAGTAAGCAGACCGATGGCGGGAGCCTTCCTAAAAGTGAAGCAAGATCCCCCACAGTGGGGGGACAATGCGCAGGGCATACACGCCGCAAATAAGCAAGTAACTGCAGCACCGTCGGAGGATTAGGAAGCGGCGGCGAGAGACTGCGGGGGATGTACTGAGCAGCCGCAAGTAACGCGAGAGCCCACACTATCAAGGTAGAAGGAAGATCCTTCATCCCACTATCGCCATCTCCGGCACTGTCGCTTGCTGTTGCTGCCGGGAAAACAGCGCTGCGATGGAGCAGCACGTTCGCTCCGCCAGGGACGCCGCGGACGATAAATATTTCTGGGTGTGTTCGGCAGAAGCCAGCTAGGCCACCGACATGCTCGGAGACACTTTCCATTGTGTCATCGTCCAACATGGATCCAGCAGTGGAGACTGGCATCGGTCCTGCGTTGCGCAACAAAATATCAATATTTTTCACAAGTTCTGTTTGTGTGGATTCTGCCGGTGATGGCGTCGCACAAGCAGCACTACTGCTGTCCATCCCACTGGAAGATGCCGCAGTGGATGTGTGTCGAGCTGCACCGCTCATAGGCATACCTTGTGCTACCAGATGTAGGCTACTTGTCAAGGAATGCTGTATAGTGGGCCGGATAGACAATCCTGAGAATGAGGAATAACAATTACCTGAAGAACCGCTGCAGTACAGGCACCAGATACATCTGGCATTGCTGTAAGAGCGTTTAACAAGAAGACCACAAGAAAAACGTCTATGGCACGCCAGGGCGTTGTTCCTAGTATACGCTAAGCGCATCGATATATGACTAAATTGCAATTATCAATACGTAAGTTATCCTTTTTAACGCAAATATAGTTAGTCACGCGTTGAGACAGTAATGAAACAATATAAAATATATTTCCGCCTCAATGAGAGTATGAACTCATTATCCCTTTAAAACAATTAATGTAAACAAAGATAAAAATGTTGAAAGTATACATTACAGCAAAAAGAAAAGTGATGGCAGTAAAAATATATATAATGACTTTGACATCATCAGCATCATCAAACAAAAGAAATTTTTTTAAAAAAAAAACTGTTTTACCTTTGCATTCCAAAGTCCATTGGCCAAGGCAGATGTTCATACTAGCCGTTTGCATGTGACTGACAATATCAAAAAGAAAAAAAAAATGTAAAGAAGAAAAAAAAAGGTTTTGTTTACTTCCCTTGTTGAGAAACTCTTAAAAGAATTAAACAAGCAACAAAAGAAGAGGAAAAAAAAAAGAAACGTAATATAAAAAAGGAATTCAAGAAGGTCCTTCTACGCGCACGTGTATACTCAAAAATAAGTATCCTTCCTCAAACAAGCAAACAACAACAAAAATAAGATGCACTTGCACAATGTCTTCTTCTTCTTCTTCTTTAGTGGGCGTTCTCTCTCACGTAATTCTGCACCATGTGAAACAGACTCTGGCCCAGCGCCATTCCAAACCCCACCCGCAGTGAGCCCCACCCTATATTGAGTCTCGAGTTAGCCCACTTCCACGCAGCGACCGGATGATGTCGATTGCCAACGCGTTGGTGCACTCGGTTCCGTAGCTGTGCACAAGATCGCTGAAGCCAGTTGATTCTGCCGCCGCTGTGTGCCTTCGCATTCTGCGCTTCCACCACTTTCTGACTATCCCGGATGCCATTGCTGCGAGTCGGGCTCACGGAAGCACCGTGATGAGCACTGCCGTTCAGACTGCCAGATAATGACGATGGTGAAGACTTTGAAGGGTGTTCTGCGTCAAAAAGTTCAGGAATGCCCAGTTTGTCCGTGTAGCTCGTGCCATTGCAATATATATAAAGAAGTTGCGTGCGAAATGAACGCAAGAGTGTAGGGATACCCAGCGGGATCGCACCCGCCGGTGTGGAATAAACGATAGAACGCACATAGTTAAAGGGAGAACTCAAGATAGAGGCGGTGATGGCCGCCAACAAGTTGGAAACGAAGGCGCACGTGCCACACTTGTTGTCACGTAGCGCCACCTGCGCGACCTTGTGACTACGTGAAGCACTTCCCACCACGCTATCTGATGCTAAACTGCCCGCTAGCAGGCCGTCGTGGATCCCTGAGAGAGTCGGGCCTACAACACTCACGTCATCTCCGACCACACCGACTGAGGCCCCATTACCGACGATCAAACAAGTTCTCGGTATCACACAAGCCGTAGCGCCATGTTGTCGGTTGTCATCTCCATCTATGGTGCTCTCCACACTATTGGTTGTTCCTTCAGTGCCACAGGTGGTGGCAGGTGGTCGGCGCACAAGAGCCTCTAATTGCAAAACATAACGGTCAAAAAACGTTTTCCATCCCTGGTTATGCCTCGCGGTCTCATAAACAACTCCGAACACAGTGTCGCGCACCATCGTCACGATACAGCCACGAAAGAAAATGGGTATGCCAGCCTCCCTGTACATGTGCCGTGCGGTTTTCATAAAGTACACGCCCTTCTCATCACTGTTCCACATTCGAAACTTCACCGATTGTAGCATGTTCAGCGCAAAGCCGTTCATGGAGCCCGCGATAAGTCCCACCAGCGTGGAGTGCAGCTGCGGATTCACGTCCATCTGGCAAAACGCAGGCATCGTACCGTGGATGAGCACCCGCGCACTGTCTTGCCAAAACATGTAGGAAGCACCCACAATTGTTCGATACACCGCAGCATTAAAAAAGCCTTGAAAAGGATGCTCAAAGTTGCGCCAGTCGAGGAACTTTCTCCTCCGGTTCTTGACGCGAACGTACAAGGCACGATCAAATGGATTGAACAGCACGGCCTGCACAGCTCCACTCGCGAGGGCAGGAAATGCAGTGTAGAAGAACCCATCCATCTGCGGAGGTGGAATGCTGGTTCCGCTTGTGGAAACTGACGACGATACTGCTAAACTGCTTTTACTAGTCGTCGAAGTCATTGTAAATATTCCTAATGTTTAATATGTATTTTAAGTATAGTAAAGACGTATTAAGATGCCAGTAAGCTTACCTTGTGGGCTGTTGGCAAGCCGTCTAAGTGTCGCAGGGAAACCGTCAGCGAGCAATCCTTTATTTCGGAAAAGTTTTCCTTCAAGTAATTTTGTTTGATGAATAGAGCTAAGACTCGTATGCCCCTCCTCCTCAATCCAAGTGTTTACACACTAATACTTTTTCCTTCGCCTTTGAAAAAAAAAAAAATGATTTATCGAACTTGCGGTAGTTTTGTGCCGATCTAACGTCACAAAAACTACTGACCACGGTGGAGAAGAAATAATATATATACGAAAACAAATGGATGCTATAACATACACGCTGCGGGTACACAGCACTATGCGTATGGGCTCTTTGATTATTGTCCCTATTCAAACTCACTACAACAGCGCAAAAATAATAAATAATAATAATAATAATAATAATAATAATCGTAATAAAAAAAAATGTGGATACTACAGTTCCTAATTCTAAACCGTTTCCCCTGCGCCTTTGTATCTCGATTCAATAATATAAGGTGATGGTCCAGTATAAGTAGCACGACAAGTAAAAAAAAAAAAAGAAATATCTTTATACGAAGGGCCTACTACTTGTTCTTTTGAATAAAAATGAATTGAATTTGCAATTTCTTAAGGGGAGGCACGAAATGCACTAAAAAAAGGAATGTTTGTGAAAATGCTTGACCTCGAGGAGAACCACTAATGTTAAATGCGGTAGGGAAGCGAGCCCTTGCCTACTAGGTGCTATGCGCTAAGTAAAAGGATTGAATAAATAAAGTGACAAAGTCAAACAAAATGATTATGCAGCGAGTAAAAGGAAGTGCTTGCAATATACACATCGATTTCATAAGCGGAATCTTTTTTGGAATAGGGCAAAAAGCAATACTCCATCAATAAAGCTGACTACATAGCACATGAATTATGATTCTAATGAGTTTCCTTTCTCTAATTGTGCCCGCAGCAAAAAAAAAAATGAAAAGAAATGTTTGTTTGTTTAATAAAAGGTCATTCCTCATGTGCGCTATACGTTAACCAAAATTGTTACAAGCCTCCCCTTTCCATACACCAAGCGCGCATGCGTGTCTCGTGGAGGTATCACGCACCCATCCTACCGCTTACAGTATCTGTCCATGTCCCAAAAAAATTAAACATCCAATTTTGAAACCACCACCACCTGTTCTCTCGCTCTCTCTCTCTCTATTAGTGCCTTTCAAACTGCTACGCTAAAGTAGCAAGTCGGAATTGCGCAGGAGACTAACGCACTCACATTACGTATGCACAGAAAGAACAAAAAATATATATAAAGAGAAAGATAGGCAAAGACAAACATAAAAGAAGAGAAAGAAAGAGAAAGAAAGAGTGAAAACACAGACGACTATCTCATCTCTTCTGGTCTCTATATGTCCTCCCCCTTAAAAGCGGCGACCGCCACGCCGCGGGCCACGGTTGTCACCAGTGCGCTGCTTCTTTCGGGGGTTAGCACTGCTGCTGTAGCTACGCTTCTGCTGCTGCTGCTGGTTGTTGTTGCCGCCACGACGACGAGCATCACTGAGAGCGACAGAAGACTGACTGGCACTGTCGCGGCCACGCTTCACCGCCGGCAGACGCTGCTGGCCGATCCAACTCTCCTTCATTTCGCCAGTGGGCAGATGCTTCGCAGCAAAGGCGGTCAACATCGTCTTAATGTTACGCAGGCAAGCAATCGCCTCAGCCTCATCGTTGCTGGCTTCACCTTTTTGCATGGCCACCTTCACTCCAAACACCACCTCGCGCTCCAGCACCGCCACACACTCGACCATCTTCGCCACAGTCAGAGCGAACATATCCTCGTTGAGCTTCTGGAGGCCCTCAACAGACTTCTTCTTGGCAATCTGGCACGCCGCAAGCAGCACTGCCTCTACTATGGACAGATTGCACGTAGAGAAAGGAGTGGGGTTGGGTTCCGCGCAGCAGTCCGAGAGCAGTGCCTGAATCTGCTGGAAAATAAAAGGGAAGAGAGCATCCGCTCCCTCGGCGGTGGCAGCGCGCGCAGCAAAGAGGAGCACGCGGGATGCGAGGACACCAGCGTTGGAGTTGCGCTCGATGCCAGACTGCATGATCGAAGAAGCCTGCAGGGCTGGGACGATATCGAACTCAGCGCTGGAAGGCACGAAACGGGCGAGAATAGCAACAGACTCCAACTTGCGCTCAGAGTCAAGAGACCCGGCAGAGGCAAGAAAAGCCTCAAGAAGGGGGATAGAGCCCTTCTCCTTGTTAATGGGCAGGTGAGCCGCCACACGAGCCAGCTGCTGGAACTCACGAGCGTCCACGGAGGTCATCACGCGCTGAATGAGGCCCATGGTGTATGTCTGCACGTCATCCGTCCATTGGCTGCGCAGGGAGGGTGACATGGCCAGGCGGGTGAGACGGGCCATCGCGAGGTGGCGCTCCTTCTGGAGTTGCTCGGGCTCGTCGTCCTCGAGGTCGTCGCTGATCCAGTGCAGGAGCTTCGTGATGACGCTGCGGAAGGCGCTGGTGGTGAGAGAGTCGAGGACCTTGTTCGCGGCCTGGCGCACCTGCTCAGGAAATGCCTCCCTGTCAATCATCACCTGCATGAGTACATCAGCGCCTTCACGGGACAGGTACTCCCAGTTCTTATCCAGCATCGACACTGGGCCAAGGCCCTCGAAGCAGTGGATCGCAGCAGACAACAGCTGAGGCGTGTTGTCTTCGCCGCTGATCACCTTCACGAGAGAAGTGACGATCTTGCGGAGTGCGCTCGCATCGCGCAGGCTGGCCACGTAGCGACTCACAAACTCGAGGAAGCGGACACGCAGCAGCAGCGGAGTCTCTTGAGACTCAGCAGCCTGCATAAGAACAAGCAAGGGGTTCACATAGTCGTTGATACGGGCAGCATCTGTGCCCATGGCGGCCTGAAGCTGAGCGTACATCTCTGCAGGAGTGCCAGCAATAGAAACGATTGGCGCGGGTTCAGCGGCAGCAATGGGGACTTCGACAGTGCCCAGAGAGGCAACTTCAGGAGCAACAGGGGTCTCCTCCTTGGCAGCAACCGCGACAGTCTTCTTCTTGGGAGCCATTCTTTTTCTTTTTGGGTATAAAGTGAATTTACTTTTCTTCGCCCTTTTTGTCTTCTTTTGGCACAAAGGAGGTCAAAAAGATGTTTTCCTATTTTTCTTCTTTTTTCTGTCTGTTTTAAATGGGTTCGCTTGAATTGCACTAAAAAAAGAGAAAATTACTACCACGCAAGCTGAAAGAAAAAAGAAAAAAAATGAGAAAAAGGCGGTATTCTATATATGAAAGCTTTTTGTTCTTTCACGATATGAATAGGGCACAGAAAAATGAAAAGCGGAAAAAGATTTTTGTAAAGAAAAAGCAAGGGACGCGAATAAAAGAACATATGTGTGCAACACCAAGAGTGTACATGCAAAGATGACATTCCCAGTCAACACGCTGCAACGCGCTGAAAGAGTGAAAAGGAAAGAAGCAACCACAATCTAGATACGTTTCATCGACGGAACTTTGTGTGAAAGGAAAAGACGACAGGAGTATATAGAAAAGAGAAATGAAAAAAAAAACAGTTGTGATACACATTAGCCCCTATGATATTTCAAAGTGCAGTGTTGCTATTGAACACGTGTTAATGCCTTCACCTCACTTAGCGCCTCACAAAGCACACTTATAAATTCTTGTGCCGTGAACGGGGAATCTACCAACCCGCCACCACGCCACGCGGACACATTCAAGAGCAGCGTATCACCCAAGCGTCGATAACTCACGCCGCAACCGTTGTCACAAGGTAGAAACCCAGCAAGCAACACCGAAGGCGGCCAGTCGTCAAAGCAAGACGACGCCAGTACTGGTTGCACTGTCACCGTCGGCTTTGCCAGAGATTTGTAAACAGGATCTTGAAAAAGCGCCGGAGTAGTGCCAAGCATCCGCTCGCTAGTGCACTTCAACCCAAATAAGTGCGTGTCCACACATAAGCCCATGTGCACGTCCTTTTTGATTGTGTAGTACTTGCTGAGTGCTGCCTTGCATAGCGTTGCACGTTCACCCGCGCTCCGACGCTCCGGTGCAGAAGCACACTGCGCGAGCGCGAAGGCCTGGCTCTCGTGCGTGGTAGAATGCACCACACCGCCGCGACCACGTAAATAGTGCGCCAGGGATGCACGCTCCGACACTATCACCGCGCTCCGGTTCAACCGCCACCACGCTACCTGCACCGCCAACTGCACAAGTGCATCGACCTCGCGCGGTTCCGCGCCTCCAGTGGGCAAGAACAAGCCGTCTATGACCTCTGTGTGAGTATCAAAACGCGCAATATCACGCTGAAGACGTCGCTCCGCCCTCAGCGCCACTTGTACCAACTCTGGGGAAACATCCCAGCGCAGTTGAGAGACCGACTCCGTCGCCGGTGCGTCCTTTCGCAAAGACCTCCCATCACAGCGCGCAGTATGCAGGCCTACCTCCTCTGCATAGCGCATCGCGGCAGAGCCATCCCCCCAACTGTGCTCATACCCAACTGTAAGCAGCCCGCCTTCCCCCACATTGACCGAGATACTCTTGTCCCACCAGCGATTGCGTGCTGTAGCCGCATGACGCTTTTGCGAGCCTCCCGCCGCACACAGGAAATCGACCGCACCGACTTCGCCTCGGCCTTCCTCCTCCGCATCTAAGTTGAGCACAAACATGGCAGTGTCGACTTGCTCCAGGCTCTTCTGATTGACACTACTGCGCAACAGCGCCACACGTGCCGCGTTCCATTCGGTTCGTGGCAAGGACGTGAAGACGCTCACGTCCACCTGCGGTCTCGCCGCTTTCAACTGCACAATACTACGCAGCCGAGCGTAAATTTGCTGCACTGGCAGGGCGTTGCACTCCGCGTCGGCCACCGTGACGGAATACTGATGACCCTTGTGCTGGACGATAATGTGAGGCATAAACCCCACCGCCTTGATCTCGTCCTGTAGCACGCCTGGGATTCTGGTACTGTTATAAAGGTTGTCGTACTCGGAGAGGTCCTGTGGTAGGGCCCGATTGCCAGACCCCAGCGACATCATCGTTGCACTGAAGTACTCCGAGCAGAGCGCTATCGTGCGCTCAAACCACTCGTCACGATAGTACGGGCCGTTAGCTGCTGGTGTAAAAGATAAAGATGAAGAGGATGAAGCAATCAGCGGTGGGGCCTTCCCTGATGAAGTCGCAACTTCTGTATAGGCAATGCTAGGACGCAGCGTGTTGTTGATATAGAGCTTGTAAAGTTGAACCGAGCTTGCCACCCAGAATGCAGCCCGCGTAAGCATATCATCCTTGTCCTCATCCGGCGTACACAATATCTCGCTATGGCCGTTGAAGGGGAGCGGCAGCCTCGCCTTTAGCGCACCGTCGAACCAGTCAGAAGAGATGTATGATGTGTGTTTGTTTGCGTGGTCTGTGCGAGTGAGCTCCGCCTGCAATGTGCGGCCTTCATTCGCGGTGAAGGAGCGCACAAGTGCGGCACACTTTTTAAACTGCGCCGGGGGTAAAGTTGGTGCGATAATATCGAGGTAAGTGTCTGTCGTAAATTCCAGCGGAGGAACTGGGAGGCGTGGCAGACTGCGCTGGAAGTGGCGAGTGGCCAGTAACGACGGCGTGAGTGGGGCGACGCGGTGGCGATGCTTCTGCTGCTCGCTCTCTGCATGGGTGACCGCGTTTCGCAGCATACCCCAGTTCCCTGTAGTCACTGGAAAGTGAGAAGGAGAAGAGGAAGCTCCAGCAGCAGATGCTGAGGTGCTAGTAGGGCCGGCAGAAGTTGAACTACTCACGGCTCGTGTACATAACACACACCACGGTGACGCAGGAGTCACAAAAGAGACGCAAATGCAACGTCGAGTATGCATAGTTAGTAGCAAGTTTCTCTCCCTCTCTCTCCCTCTCTCTCTCTTTGTTGTTGTTTTGGATTTTTCGATTTCTGAATGTATAAAGTACTTTGATAATGAGCGACAAGATATATAGTGTGAGCGGAAGCAAAGCCCACTCACGCACACCCGGCTTCCAATACGATGGATTTGATTCCGTACTGTTTAGATAATAGAATGTTGTTAGGTATCGTGTCCAACCAAAATATCATCAAAAGAAGAGGACAAAAAAAATTGAAAATAATAGGAAAAGTGAAAGTACATGTATTTCAACAGACAATAGAGGGTACACCACACCCAAGAGGAAATGCATTTAGCGATATAGATACCACAGATTTTTTTTTAAAGTGTTCATACTAACATCATCATGCAAAAACACGCACACATAATATGATACTCCTCTTTGTGAATGCATATATATATATATATATCCATAATAACCGTCAACAACAACAACAACAAGATGTGACTGAGAACAACAGTGTAAATATAAAGTAATCCACAAAAAGCGATTAAGTAGAAGAACCCAAAGGCATGCCCCAAAGAGAGAGAGAAAACGTACGATAATGTCCAAAAATGTCCAACGAGAACATATCTGAAACGTATATATGTGCACTCTCTACGCGGGTCGCATCGAGACGATGCTACGCTCCAGCTTCTCTTCAGCGATAGTGTGGGGGCGGGTAGACACATCCAGCGTGCGTGGCGGACGGTCGCGAGTGACAAGGTCAAAGCTTGCTATAGCTGGCTGGTACGTGTGCGCAAGATAGTAAAGATCCTCCACAGTATGTCGATTAGGATTCACCTTGAACTCCTTCTGCTGTGCGAAGGTGTTAACGATGCGCACAACAGTGCTTGCCTCCGCCTCGTTATAATCAAAGGAGCCATTGCGGTCGTACGTGAACGCGCGCATGGCCACTTTTTCTTTTCCACCATCCAAGCGGCGGCCCTCGCCTTGAAAGGGCACACGCGCCGTGAACTCCTCTTGCATCTCATTACGAACCCTCAAGGACACGTCAGCATTTGGGTAAGCTGCAGCCAGCGCCTCTGGCACACGTCCCTCCTTAAGTGCAGCGAAGAATGACCTCCCATTTGGTGTATCGTAGGACTGCAAAACACCGCTCTCATCGATCACATAACCGTTCTTGTAGAAGGAGACAGTTGCCTCGCGCTCCTCACGCAACGTCGCTGCGATAGCGGGGCTCTCTTGTTCCGTGTGGCCGAGTCGTCTTCCGGTCCCAAAGAATGCCTGAGAGCCACCAGTCGCAGTGGGTTCGGCCCCACCGTTCTCCTCCGCAGCCATTTTGATTAGCTCATCAACTGTTGCCTGCATATCCGGCCTAGGACCAGAAGATTGCCCAACTTGATAACGTGCTTTCTCAATGAACTGGTTTGTGTCATCAGGGGGAGGTGGCGGGGACTTTACAATGCGGGTTATCACCCAGCCATTCGCTACCAACAGATCACGAGCCTCCTCAGCAGTGATGCCCGGCTTAAGAGACATGAGCTCTCTAATAAGATCGCTTCTTTCTTGGTTGGCCATTTCTATTGTTTATTCTTTATTTTTTTTAAAGTGTATTCCGCCTTGTGCAATGTAGTACTTCTCAAGCTTCCGAACTATCGAAAAACAATATTTTTTCAATCATAGACGCAATTAAACCATATAAGATATAAATAAAGAGCAAGAATAAAGTGACTGATAGCTGTTCAATCAAAAAAAAAAAAAGATAAATTGTTTTTTTTTTCATTTAATAGAAAGTAGCGCGTAACGATCACTGAACGTAAGAGCATAATGTAAAGCACAGTTAATATGACAATGTGCATTTATGCGTTTACATACATATTAAGTCTTGGTAGTGCAAAGCAAAATGTCTTTCCTCCAAGAAGATTTCTCCAAAAAAAAAAAGGAGCGGAGGAAAGGAGTAATGCGTTGCAGCATATTCGATAGAGAGCTACAATCACTCTCTATCAAAAAATCATTCTTTGTATGATTCTTCTCTCTTTCCCCTCACCATTTTTTTTTTTGATAACCGTATCAGATATATAAAAAAAACAATTGCTTCTTCTGAATTTTTTTAAGTAATAATAATAACCTTTCTCTCATTTTCGCTTATGGCCACTAGCGTTCCAGTAATGCGGTGTTTAAATAGAACCTTTAGAATAAAAAAAGAAGAAAAAAGTCTAATCTCCTTGACACAAAGCAACAAAAAAATTGATGATGATGACAACGCTCAAAACAGCAATCTGTCCCCTCTTCGATGCATAGTAGGAAGCCTTTCTTTTATATATATATATCCTCCCAGCAAAAAGCTGCGAGATGTATAGAGGAGGAGGCGGAGGGGGGGGGGGAGAGGGATATCATATCAAACAAATAGCACGTAAAATAAAAAACCGTGCACACACACATATATATATATATACAGAAAATTTAACAACACTTTCTTACGAAGAGAAAAAGAGGACATTTATGAAAGTAGATGAAGAAAAGAAGAGAAGAGTCACCTGTATGACCGATAGATCCCATTCACGAGCTAGTATATTTATACATGCGTAACCGTATATACACATACACACACACACGTTATTCAAGATGGAACACATCTCTTTCCAAAACGAAAAAAAAACCCCGCAGCTACTCACGATTACGTGTCGTTTGCAGTGTATCTCCATTGTGGTCCACTGCACGCACATATATATTTCATTCTTACATGCTTGCGGTGTCTCAACAAACTACTCATGAAGACATACCTTTGGAGCCGTGGCCTGCAAATGCGTGCTATGCATATATATATGAAGCAACTGCATGAGTACAAAAATAATAGCTAAATGAATTGAAAAAGCACCATCATCAAGTCTCTCTCTTAAAAAAAAAAGGGGATGGAAAATAGAATAAAAGAGAGAGGCTGCACATATCATCATTTTACATGCTGAAGTATAGAGCAGCAGAAAAAGTATGTCACACTACGCAAAAAAACAGAAAAAAAACAGAAAAAAAAACCGAGGGGACGAAAAGACCACACAATATAATAAACACTCCTTGCGCATCCCTCTAACACCATACACAACTGCCGGACTTCCTAAAGCAACACACATAACCACGTACACGCGTGCCAAGCAATAATAATAATAATAATAATAATGTTTAATGTAGATGTATTTTTCCTCGCTCCCCACGCACACGCACACATACGTATACACGCATATACACAGTCACCCTTGAGTAGGTTGATGCTTTGTCTATTGCGCGCATTCGTGGATGAAAGAGGGTGAGCAAAGCATGAGCTTGGAAGGCTTGTCGTGACACACACACACACACACATACACACATACGCAATCATATACATATGTTTAAGTTTGCGTTTATCGTTATGAAAGTTAACCAAAATGAAGCAGATGAAAGTAAGAAAAAAAAAGCAATAAAGATACTTCGTCAAAGAATGGCACTGCACATCCCCAACTGTCATATTTTTCTTTTTTTAAGTGAGCAAATACTAGTGATAACAGTGATTCACGGGGGAGAGCGCAGTTTTCGTGTCATCGTCTCAAGACACTCCGCCATGTTCAAGTACAAATCTCCGTTCCTTCCGCCGCGCCATCCTCATCTTGCGACGTTGTCAATGAATAAACCGATAACCTATTCGCGAAGGCCCGACACGCCCAGCGTTCCAAGTCTGCCACATCATCCAGTTCGCACGCAAAGGATGTACTCCACTCAGGGCACGGCGGCTTCGTTGCGGCTGCGGGGGTACATGACGACACTCCCAAGTCATTTCTGTCCTTGTCAGCGGTACCCGAGGCCTGGCTCTCCGCCTCATCTGGCCGGTGAGAGACCAACACAGGGCTTGCCATAGCCGTCGCCGTCGAAGCAACAACCTCCTTGAGTGGCAGCCTTGCTGCTGTCTTGCGCTCCTCCGCGCAGGCGGTCAAGCCACACCACGTCTTCCCTCCTTCACAGTGCGCGGGGCAAGAAGGAGAAGAGACACCGGGCGCCTTGGTCTTCACCTTCATGTCCGTAAGCTGCTCGCCTCTCTCGCCTTCTCCATCGCTCTGCTTTTCATCCACTTCCTCATGAAGCGCACAACTGCTAGAAAAAAGAACTTTGCATTCGAAAGGATCGGAGAAGTGTAGAGGAGCCGCTGCCGCTGTTTCACATTCGCCTGCTAGCGCATTGTCTCCACGCTTCCCTACACTAGTAATAGCAGTAGTACCTATAGCAAGTTCGTTCTGGCGCCCTAAGTGTGTCTCGGTCATCTTCCCCATTTCAGTGCTGAGAGAAGTAGGTTTATCACACGACTTGGCAGTAGAGGCACCTGTGCTCCCTTCCCTACGCAGAGCAACATCCGTCATGGCAGCGGCAATAGAAAGCGCAACTGCACCATCTAGCAGCATCTCATTCGAAAACGAGGACGGCACGCGAGCAGTTGAGAGACAAGCACGACCATCCGCGATAGTAACGGTGGTGGTGTTGACGTCGCTATGCTTGAATGACCCGAGGGCAGCAGGGTCTGGGCACATCATGATATGCACCCCAGAGTTCACGATACCCGCATCCCCGGTGGCGCCGATGGAGTGTGAAGCCACGCTTCCACCGCATCCACCAAAGTGCTCCGTGGCAAAGTTTCTCGAGGAGCAACACGACGTTGAAGAAAGCACGCTCGTACTCGTCCGGTCGTTGCAACAGCTACCAGTAATGGCAGAAAAGGGGATGCTTGCCTGCACTTGAGAAGCATCCGCCACCCCCGTCATCGTTGCGTTAGACGTCGTAGGCGACACAACCACATCCATCTTTAGCCGCGCACGCGCTTCTGCGAGCTCGTCCACATTCGAGTTCGCTACTGCTGCAACCACATCATTCAGTGAAAGCAATTGGCACTCCTTCAAAACTCCTTGCAGGCACGGTGCCACGCGTGTCGGTGTAAAGGCGTGCTGAGAGCGTATAGCATTGCTGCTGCTGCTGCTGCATTTCCTGTGGTGTCTTGTTGGAACGGCAAGAGAGGACGCGACGTGAGGACGTGAGATGGCGCTGCTGGCATCACGGTCGCCGCAGGGGAAGGGGCAGCACCCATCGTCCAAGATAGGCTGGATAGGAAATTGCGGCAGCGGAGAGCTATCCCGCGGTCCATCACTGCTGACTCTAAGTGTTCTGGCTGAAATAGTACTAGATATCGCAGATGACGATGAGTTCAAAACGACGCCGCGGCCCGCAGCGGCCCTGCCTGGAGCAGTGAAAGAAACCGGTGAGCATGACGGAGCGACTCGCGGACTCGTCTCCAGCACAAACGCGCGAAGACCACTGAAATCCTGCCCAGCAAGATAACCCACGGAGCTCCTCGAATGTTTTTGGGGCAGCGTTGTCCCCAACAAAGCGTGTTGCTTGTTGTGCTGCTCAGCAGAATACCTGGTGTGGCTGCTGCATGAGTGGAGATTGGCAGATGATGGTATGCTGAATGAGCCGAGCTCATTAAAGTGTGGCTGTGGCAGCTGCTGCTGTCGGTGCTGGTACTTTGACGTATGGCGACAGCTTTCAAAGGACGACACAGGGCACTCCCGCGTTGGTGATATCGGATCTTGTGTCGGCGAATTCACAGCATGATAGAGACGGTAAAAACTGTCAAAACCGGCAGCACCCTCAGCAGCAGTAGCCATCCTACCACGTGACGACGTGGTAGACCAGCCTGGACCCTCCCCTCTTACCCGTGGACCCCACAAGCGCGCCGTACGCGCCGCTGAAGATATTGAAGCAGTCGACGAGCACGACGTTGTGGAAGGCATATCTGTACATGGCACGAGCAGCTTGGTGCCTGTGTTGATGGTAGTACCAGGTGCGGTCTGTGCATAGAAGAACCCGGTCTGAGCGCACTGTGGCAAACTGCCGCTGCTGCTCTGATGTGGGTATTCCCTGTCGCAAAAGTCAGCGGCAGCGAACTGTGGAGGAGCATCAGAGGGCAGCTCAAAATGAAAATCCGGGGCCTTGCGCAGTAGCACTGACAGTGAAGAAGATGGTGGTGATTCATTCACATTAGACCCTGCAGCCACGCTACAAAGTGGGTAGTCTTCTACAGATAATGCACTAAGATCGTGCTGGTCTGCATCCGCACTATCGATGTCCTTGCCGCTCATACACGAAGATATCATTACAAGCCCTGCCCCCTTCCAACCACACTCTTTTTTTTTTCACAATAAAGAAAGGCACAAAACAAGGAAATGATTGCCAACAATGAAAGAAGATGATTCGCCCCTAGTGCTTCTGTCCTTGATCGAGATACAAACGATAAGAACAAAGAACAAAAATACGAAAATATGCCGACCTCTACGCAGATTCCAGTGCGTAGAAAAGAAAAAAAAAAGGAAAAAAAAATGCACACACACACGCACACACAACTCCTTTTTCTGTTGCTAACGACTCGTTTTCAAAAGTAATGAACTCTCACTTGTATTGTTTTTTTTTTGTTTCTTTCTTCTTGTCTCTCTCTCTCTCTCTCAATGTGATTATTCGGTCTTTCTTTTCCTTCCTTAAGAATACAGAGCACCGATCTTCTTTCCCCTTTCTTTTTCTTTGTAAAGAGAGAAACAACAAGAGATACAAAACGTTGATTATGCCTATAAGTAATACATATATATCGCACACGGTGTACACAAGATCACCTTGCGTGGACCACTTCAACACCTCCACCTCGTTCCCTAGCCTACTTTTACGTATGTAGACGAAAGGAGCTCAGTTCAGGTGTAGTATCAGGAAGAGAAGGCAAAAAAAAAAAATGTTCCGCCACACATACAAAAAAAAAAAAAAGCGCGCAGCTTCTCTTAAAAGGAAACCCCTACTGTGAAGAAAGGATTCCCTCCAAAAAAAGAAATGAGTTAAATAAAGAAAATCGTTGTGCCACCACCTCTATACGTTTTTTTTTCTATCGTTTCGTTTGGCCTGCTATGCGTATTGTTCCTATGCTAACACCTATACAAAGTTACTTTCTATATACTGAAAGAAAAAAATTCCTCTTCTTTTCTTTTTGAATGAACACACACACACACAGACAGAGAAAGAGAGATCCACAAACTCCTTAAGAAATTTGCGGTTTGATAACAGACGCTCAGCCTCTAGAAGATAATAAAGAGCACCTCACCTTCCTTGAACTAGGGCTCGCTACAAGTATTCTTGAGTGAGAGAAAGAAAAAGAAAAATGCACTTGACGCCTATAGTTATTGATATATATACAGAAGAATTCAGCGTTTCAGTGGCTAAGTCAAGCTATGCTTACGTATACAGGCGAATTATCAAAAGATGAAGCGCTGTAAGCTAAGTCAAAAGAAAAAAAAATGATAGGTAAGGGAAAATAAGTTCGCTTTTCCCTGATAAACTGATATCCTATGCAACAATAACGCAGAAAGCAGAAGAGGCGTTTATCAGTAACGGCGCGTGAAAGTATGCCTGTTTTGTCTTTCCTAAGGAGCGAATATAGAGAGGGATGGATAGATATTCGTGTAGGCAAAAAAAAAAAAAAAAATGCTGTAGCTTAAAAACTCCCTAAATGAATCGTCTTATATTAGTAAATAAAAATGAAATGGTGCGATGTAACTGGACGCACACATAAATAAGAGAAACAGTGTAAAGGAAAATGGATCAAGTGAATGAATAGCTGTCTGCGACAGCACACGCATACACACGTGCACACACACAGACACGCTCTTTCCAAATACGAAAAAAATGTTTTACAAATATATAATAAAGAAGAAAAAAAGAGAAGCAGGTCAGAAAAAATGTTAAGCTACAAGTATTCGCAATGCAAGTGTGCAACAACAGCTATCTGGTATTAGAAGCCCAGTGATGTGAACCTCGCCGTGTACATGTGCACAATACATATATGCACCCACGACAGTTACTTTATTATAAACATTTGAATATGTATTTTTGACTCTTGTCTTTGATTATTGTGATCAATGACTGTGACTTCCATTGCGCCTTTCAAAAAAAATTTTTTTTCAAAGGAATGAATAGTAGCAAGTACAACTCTGTATATAACTCACTACAGATGATAGGCAACATACACACCTATATCGGAAAACGGCAAAAACACGCGCACACACACACAAACATAATAACAAGAGATAAATAAAAAAACAAGAAAACACAAGAGAACAGGAAAGCAAACAGTAGCAATAGCCCATATATATATGTATCCCTATAACGTAGATGAAATATTGCAAAGACGCTCCGTACATTCATTTTTTTTTTCTAAAAGGCAAAAAAAAAAAAAGGAGAAGTCCCCGTGGCACTTGAAAGTACTCGTCGAATTGCGTGCTGTAAAAGATGCATTACGTAGACAGCACAAAAGTACATTCGAATATATATATATATTTATATATTTATATATATTTATATAAGCGGCAAACAAAAGAAAAATAAAAATAAAAATAAAGAGAACATTTTTCATGCAACAGTAGCACTGGAATACACATGAGCTCACAGAATCACGCGCGCACACACACACACACTAGGGCACGGGCATATATATCAAGTATTGCTAAAGTCCTTCCTGTATGTCAGCTGTTAATTCCCATCGCATCTCTTATCAATGTTACTTTTGATACACTCACTCAGAAAACTTGGGTCTGTTCTATACTGTTGTCCTGGTTCTATCATGCTTAATTCTCTTTATTATTATTATTATTTTTTCCTTCTCTCCCTCCTCCTTCTTCTGTAATACGATAAATATACGTTCTTAGACGTAGTAGCTGTCATTGTCAGAGTCGTCAATTTCTTCTTCGTCGTCCTCCTCTCCACCATCAGCGGCCTTGTCGTCGACGGCAGTCACAGCCGTCAACGGTGGGGCGGTCAGCTTGCTAGAAACGATAGTTCCCTCACTGCTTGTGTACTCCGTACCGTACATCTTCAAAAACGACGCGTAGATGTTATTAAAATAGAGGCGATTGTTGTTTCTCAAGTGGTACGCCTTCACCACATTCTGCATGAGATGTGCAACTGTGAGGGGCCCAATGCCGCCAGGAGTTGGCGTCACCGCCGCCACCACATCCATCACAGACTCCATATCAATATCACCGCAGAGCCGGGAACGAGGCTTTCTCGAGTTATCCACGTTACCAACAGGCGCGTCCAACTCGTTGATCGCAACATCAATCACGATGGCGCCTTCCTTAACGAAGCTCCTATCAAACACGTTCGCCTTGCCGTACGCGGTGACCAACACATCTGCGGTTGTCATGAGAGACCGCAGCTGCTCAAGAGAGTTGCTCCGGCTGCACAGCGTCACAGAAAACGAATCCTCTTTCTGTAGCAGAGCAGCAGTGGGGACACCCACCACCATGCTCTTATTCACAATCACCGCGTGCATGTCCTTCTTCTTGCCACTTCCCTTGTTACACTCACCGCCGCTACTACCGGGGGCAAGAAAAAAACCGTCTTGGCGGTTGAGATATGAAAAAAGAAGGGTGCGTACGGCAAGCGCCGCGCAGGGGATAAAAAAATTGCGCTCGTGAGAGCGTCGAGCGACAGTGCTAAATACCCCCGTGTTCGTTGCTACTAAAAGATCATCCACCTTGCCAGAAGGAGACGCAGATGCAGACGCTGCCGCCGCCGCCGCCGCAGCAGCTGCAGCTGCTGCCTCCTCCTCCTCCTCCTCACTCTGGCGTGTCAGAGCGCACACCACGGAGTTGTGGTCTTGAATGAAAAGATTACCACAATTGAGAGGATGCAGTCCGTCAACGTCCTTGGCGGGGTGGATGTGAAAGAGCGCCGGTCTAGCTCGCAGGTGAGGTGGCAAAGGCAGCTGCAGCAGAACGCCATCCACGTTCTTGTTACTGTTCACAGAAGCCAAGGTGCGATGCAGACGAGATTGGGAGACGTCTTCTGGAAGCCGCACCAGCTCCACATGGATCCCGCACTGTTCCGCTGCGATGCGTTTATTCTTTATGTATCGCAGAGAGTCCGCGCGAGAGCCTACAAGCACCACCGCAAGCACAGGCGGCCGTGCAAGCAGCGCCGTCTCCTGTCGAATACGACGACGAATTTCATTGCTGAGCCCGAGGCCAGAAAGCAGCTCAGCTCGACGGGTAATAGTTGTGCATCGCAGCATGTGCTTGCGTCGGCAAAGAATACGAAAATGAAGACGGGAACTTCTAGAAAAAAAAAAGAGAGGTACACAAAACTGAGTTGTACAACTCACGCAACAGTGCTACGCCAGAGTATAAGTTGTTAGTAATCTGATATATTAAAAGAAAGAAAAAAATTAAAAAAAAAGGAAAATGTTTGGCTTTATATATTCTGTGAGTGTATGTATATATGTATAGGCAAGTGTATGTGCTCCTTTCTACATGACACGCAACGTAAATGAATAAAAATAAAATAAAAAGCAGAAAGGAAAATATAGAGTATGACTTAACAATAAAGCACAAGATTGAATTCCCAAAGCGATAATGCTGATGTGTATATATTTCTCGCCTCCCCCTCTCTCCCCCTCCCCTCCTCTCTCCCGCCCTCACAGAGCGCGATACATCGTTCCTATCAGATGAAGAAGAGAAAAAAGTATTTTTTTTTATTTTTTATGTGCCTGTGTACAGTTCTGCAGCTTTTTATCATCAAAATGGTGTTGATGAAAATGTGAATGAGAAGAATAGCGAATGAGAAGAAAAGGAAAGTGAAGTATCTGAATGGGTAAACAGTGAATGATTACATTTTAGAACGAGCTCGTATCCAATATGTAGCGTAAGAGAGTCTCCTCAAGCGAAGTGAGCGAGGTACCTTCACCATCATCTGGCACTGCCTTTAGCACCTTCACTACACGATCCGACATGGATGAACCGCTCTCTTTTTCCTCGTTGGGCAAGCTCGCAAGCAGCGCCTTCACAGACATTTCGAGAGAGCCACAGACGTGCCGCCGCCAACTAGGAAGCTCCAGCGCTGGCTTTAATGTGCGCAGCATGGCATGAGCGCGTGTTGATTGAGCATCGTCGCTACGAGTCCCACTGCTACCAGCACTGAATAAAGCTTCCAAACTTTCCTGTTTGGCGGCCACCGCACTGGATTGAGCCATGTGCTCTTCCACTGCCGCTCGGGCAGCTAAGGCGCGCCTCTGCGCGACCTGCGTCTCCGCCATGTGCGAAGACGCCATTCTAAAAGCCTCCTGCTCCTTTTGCGCTGCCCTCAGGGTACAGGCATCAGCCTCGGTTGCACTCAGCTTTGCCGCCAGGACAGCTTCCTGTGCCACACGGAGCTTCTCTTTGGCCTCTGCACGCCTTTGATCAAGAAGATGCAAACGCTCCCGACGCTCCTGTGCCTTTGACTGAAGGGAAGAGAGCTCGCTGAGAAAAGAGTGTACCTCATCCCCTTTGCCGAGTTCAGTAATGCGCGCAGGATGTGCATCCATATATATATGTGTGTGTGTGAAAAGATTTTAAAAAAAGGAAAAAAAAACGAGCAGGTCGACCTTTAACAACTTATACATACCCATGAAAACAAAAAAAAAAATAAGATAGGGAGAGAGTGATGAAGTGAATATGCTTGTTGTACCTCAAATCAAAGATGCAGGGCCACAAAGAGAAAAAAGCAAAAAGAAAAAAAAATGAACGAAACTCAATATGGATTGAGTCACTGCGTTCCAGCAGACGCAGTAAGAGTCTACAAAAACTTCATTTTGAACATTAACTATATATTTACGCCTGGTGTGCATGCTGCAAGTACGTACGCATGGCTCATCTTGCGCAAAAAAATAAAGGAAACAGTGCACTCAGCTGCCTCACCTCCCCCACAAACGCTATAACATAGCATGCTGCTTGACGAAGCTTCCCCCTATGAGGCGCTGATTGAACCCAATCATAACAAGGGGAAGAATTGTAAAAGAATAACTTCCACGCGCAAGTGCACACATATTTTTTTTCTGTACAGATCATATCTCGCCAGAGCGTATGAACAAAAATCGCGCACAAGTCAGCATATATATATATATATATATATATATTTGCTTAAAGGTCATTACAATGCGTATTCATGAGCTGAAAAATTCAAGGGAGGTTGGAGGCCGCAATCAAGGAAACAGAAGGATAATAAAAATGGAGAGGGTGCACTAATACATTGTGACAGTAAACGCTTGCGCATCAACAAACAAGAGCCACACCGCCTCTTCAAGCGAAACAGTACTGGCAAAAAAAAAAAGGTGAAAAAAAATATGGTGAATAATAATAATAATAACAAAAATAAAGTATAAAGCATACATCATACATATATTGGGTTCGCAATTGTATTGCAGAACACCCACACATACACTACCCCTGCACACACACACACACTCTCTCTCTCGGTCCCAAAGACAAAGAAGAAATACACACGCACACGCTGATGTATATAAAGCGCCAGCAACAAGACACTGTGTGTAATATACTTAACTGTGGATTGCAAAGCAAAAAAAAACAAATACAAAAATGTACGCCCTCGCTAATATTCTTCATACTCTAAAAGGAGATGTATATATATATATATAGAGAGAGAGAGAGATAGATAAACGCAATAGAGGAGAAAACATATCCTCACAAATCACTCGAGGGCACAAGACAACTCTCAGAGAAGAGGTAATGCTCATTTCTAAGTACCGTCCACACCGTCATGCGTGTACCACCGTCCACAGCCACAACCGGTTGATTAATGCCTCGCCTCGTAATAGTCGGCAGCGTTGAAGACGAGCAGCAGCACCCTTCACGTACCTTAGAGCTGCTTGCGAAGCTACCAGAGCTGCCAGTACCATCGCAACACACCACCTCACCCGCGGCCATTACACTAGGCAGCTGCCCCGGCAGCAGTGCCACAGCAGTCCTGGCAGACAAACATTCTTCAGAGGCTTTCTTTAAGCGTCTTTGCATCCGCCAGCTCCCATACATACTAGGTTCCTGCTTCACGATGGAAGCTGCACGAGGACTTGTTGCACTACTGGACTGAACGAGGGTTGCAACGCTACTTCTCGCAGTAGGCTTCTTCTTTGATGACTGCTCGATTAACTGATGTCGCCGCTCCTCCTGGCGGGCAAACATCACTCGCCGCACGCACGGACGGCGTAGGACGCTTGAAGGGTAATAAGGGCAATCCTCGGCATACCGGTACGGGCATGGTGAAGCCGCCATGTAGTCAATCTTTTGACCCACTGCCCCACGCATGCCAATGTAGGTGGGCCGATATTCAGAAATGTTGAGTTCAAGCGCCGCGGTGATCTCCTGGCGGTAAAGGTACTCTCGGCGCACTCGCTCTGCCTCAACGATGACATCAACCGCTCGCTGTTGGAAGAGAGCATGGCCATCAACGTAAAAAAGCATTTCCAGCGTTCTCTTATGCTCACGCGCGCGGAGCCTAATCGCTTCTCGCGCCTCCTGCTCCTCACATTCAATATGTCGCACGGCGTCCTCAAAGCAATGCGCCGCCCACAACTGCTTTGCCTTCGCCGCTGCCTCCTCATTTGTCATGGCGACATCACGAAATTGTGAAAAGGAGCAAATGGAGACCGCCGAAGCCTCCATGCGCCGCACAATATCACTGAAGGCTTCCTGCTCTTCCGATTGCAAGCTGATTCTAGACTTCTGTTGTTTCATGGTCAAGGTCTTTACCTTCTGCTGAAGCGGCCTGGGTTGCCCTAGGTTTCTCGGCGAACCCGCTGACGGCATACAGAAGTCACTGTCGCTAAATGCGCAATCAAAGGTGGAAGCGATATCGACTTTTCGGCCGCGCAGCAGTGACGTAATGGATTGCGCAAAATTAGAGCTGCCGGTGAGGTCATTGGTGGAATGACGGGATCGATTTCCTGAAGCCGGACGATTGCCTCGTAACTTTGGCGTAGGAGCGCGCTTTGAGCGAGAGTCGTGCATAAGAAGCAGATGGGAGAATAAAAGAAAAAGGACGGGGAGGAGCACAAGCAACAACACCTAGTGAGGACTATCTTTGAATCGCCTTCACACTGATCTAGGTCCCAATGAGTTAGTCTACAATGTGCAAGTGCTTCAAAGACGATGCAAGAAGAAGAAGAGAAAGAGAGTAATGAAAGAGAGAAGGAGAAGGAAATTTAGTATATGTAATAATAATAATAATAATAATAAAAACAGTCACTACGAAGTGTCATCAAAAAAAAAAAAGTGTAAAAGGCATTTCCGACAGTCAAGATACAAACATTAAACCGAAAAAAAAACAGAAAAAGAAAAGCAATAATCGGCCTTCTCACCCATTTGACTTCTAGAATTAATTTTCATCAAAACAATCTAGCACGATGCAACAGGAACAAGAACAACAAGAACAGAAAAAAAAAGGCACTCAAAAGCACATCAAAAATGTGTATCGTGTGTATACAGTACAAGATCTAAAATGAAAAATGAAGGGTAGTGGCAAATGGAGAAGCAAAAAAAAAAGAGGGAGAGACACATGCATGGAAATAGTAGCAACAACAACAAAAGAAAAAAAAGAAAATGGCATCACTCTTTTTGTTTTTGCATGCAAACATATAGGTGTTAACAATCCATGAGCACAGAGAGAAACTCGTCGTATGTGATGCCACTTCGAAAGCTCTCGCCACTGGAGGAGTCACCACCACGACCATCACCATCCTCTGTAATCACCTTTTTCGATTCAAAAAGTGCCCTCACAGCGCGTGCCACATCGGCGTCTAGACTGCTACCTGTCGTCCTGCGAGTCAAGTGCTGTATCTCCTCCACTGTGTGCACCTTCATGCCAGTTGCTGTCACCACATCTCCGCCAGTTACCTGTACGCACTCGCGGTACACCTGCTCAAGTGAGCCCGAAAGAAGGCGAAAGGCGGGAGTGCGCTTCAGCTGAGAAAGCGCAGAGAACTTTTCCGTCTCGTACTCCGCGCGTGCCATGGAGGTGCTGCACCGCGGGGTCGTTCCCTGCTGCTCCTCACCAAAGAAGTCCGCCTCCGTCAAGGGATTAGGCAGCTCCACGCTGGAGCACCGAGGGCCAGACGGCACAGCATCTGCAATGCGTGAGGAGCTACTGTCCTCCTGCTCTTCATGAAAAAAGAGATGGTCTATAACAGCACACACTTCACTCAGTGTAGAGCCTGAAGGCATGATGGTAGACGCAACAGTGCTCCAAGGACGGCAGGTCACCGCTGTATAGGCGCTACGTATCCGAGAGATACTCACAGCGCTGTTCTCCGAATGTCCAGCAATACCACCCCCTGGTCCCCTATTTTGACTATGTTCCTTTCCATACGCATCCGATGGGCAGCTAGAAGGAAAGAGAGCGTCCAGCAGTGGCTGCACGGTGCACAGGCGAATACGACCGCACTCCTCTGTGTCCCACGCGCTAAACAGCAGCGCTGCCTGCTGTTTCTTCACGGCTAGAAGTCTTCGAAGGAAGTGTGATGCGTCCATCTCTGATGAGTGACCTTCATCGAGAGCTACCATTTGTGAGTAGACAGACAAAACAATGTTCCCTATCTTACCTTTGCTCAATGCAAAACGCTTTAACTAATTATTGTAGCTATAAAGGGTTTATTCTTTTCTTTTCGTATTTGTTGATCAAGTTATATATGCTTGCTCTTCCCTTGTTTCCCTTGAATGAATTCCTCCCAGAAAGAAAAAAATCAGATATGAAGAATACGTGCCTTGCCGCAATGATGTACTTATTTTTGTTTCATATATCACGGTTGAGGCATCGTACAGCAATAGTAAAAAAAAAAAAAACGAATAGATAACGATCAGATTTGATGGGCATAGATTGTAGGGAAAGAAATAATATGTCAAAAATCTTATCCGCAGTGACCGTCAAAAACTCTCTCACCACGTTTATTCTACAACCATGTAAAAAGGGAAAATTGTTTTTTTTTTCTTAGATATATCGAGCATCCATATTCCTGATCAACACTTGGAAAAAAATGGTCTGCAAAATGTGATCAGGTTTATTATCATTTGTTAATCTATATCAGCCTCCAGCTCCACTCAGCGAAAGAAACACATACAAAAAAAAAAAAGAAGGAACGAGAGAGAAAAAAAAAACAAGTTTCGCATACGCGCCTATTGTGGTGTCCTCTTTCCAGACAATTGCAAGCTCCCCTTCTCATTTTGTACTTCTCCTCCCGTGCGCGCCTCTTCGTGAGTGGTTTCAACAAAAAAAAAAACAAAAAAAAATTAGTCACGCATCACGCGAATTGCATAACTGCAAGCTAAAAGTTCCATGACTTTTTATTCTTTTCCTCCTCCTCCTCCTATCCTTTTTACTCCTTCACACATTCGTCCGTACCACGCGACTAGGCAGACCCACTCCAGAACGCCGTCAGCCACGACGCCATCAAGTTAAGCTCCTCCGCTGCCAGCACTGTCTCGCAAATGCGCGTCAGCACCGCCCGCTCTTGTAGAGGAGCAGCCGCCATGATTGCCCGCCCAGTCGCCGTCCTCATCAAACCATCCGCCACCTCACGTTCACTGACGCCATCGCGTAGAATCCGCATGAGCGAATCCGCATCGTACGCGCGGCAACGACGGATTATCTGAACCAGGAGGTCCTCACTGAGTGCCTCGTGTGTCTGGCTAGCCACCGATGCTGCCGCCACCCACGCCTCTACGCTCTCCTTCGCCACAAGGCGCTGCACAAGCTCCTGCGGGCCCAGAACCGTGCTGGCGTAGTCAGGCAGCAAGTGATCACGCTGCGCTGCAGTGCAAGCAGCTGCCAGCTCTAGTTCATTGTAGCGGCCTCCTTCTGGAGCACCGGCGGCCACCCACGCAAGCCGAGCGATGGCCAAGGAACGGCAACAGTGAGACAGTTGGTCCGTGCTGTACGCGACTGTCTGGTTAGAGAGAGGCACTTGGCGGCCTTCCTGGATAAGCGCATCGAAGCGCTGCGGAGCGGCCAGCCAGAGAAGATGCGGCGCGTGTTCCTCCAGGAAAGCGTCACGAACTGCAGTCGCCGCTGGCACCGCTGGGGTAATGGAAGGAAGACAGAGCAGTTCCCATTCGCGGCCAGATCGCCAGAGACCCTCTAGAGCAAATCCGTACATGTGCGGGTTCGCAACGCAGAAGTCCCGCAGTTTTGCATACGTACCAGTAGCGTTGTGCTCCTCCTCAAGCGGGTCCTCCACCGGGGAGGCGAGAGACATCGCCAAGAGCACGTCGACGGCGTCAAAGAGAAGAGCAAGTGCCTCGCACACATTGAGGATGCGACGACCAAGTTCGGGACAGTAGTGTGGGGCACGCGGGGCACTATACGGATATCCAAAAGGCGTTGTAACCAAGGGTGCACGAAGTAATGTACGCATCAACGCGGCTGAGTAGTAGTCTCTCGCCTGCGCCCCACTCGTGTGTGCCTCCTCGCTGCCAGCGCTGTGATGATTGGAGAAGGCAAAATATTCCAAGTAGGCGGTGAGGTCCAGCAGCTCGCACTGGTCCCGAGTAGTTATAGAGTTCGAAGACGACGGAAAGACTGTTTTTTGTTTCGTCACTGCTGCCACGCCATCATCGCCGCTGGCGTTACGAGGAGCATTCTCAACGGTGGCAGCTAGCGCGTTGCTGAGCGTGACGCAGATAAAGCTAAAGTCAAAGTCCAGTGAGGTGGCCACACCGCCCGAGGCGGTCCACAACAGCGATCGAACGCGTCGGTTCATCTTGTAATACTTGCGCATGTCATCACGGGACTCCGCTGTCGTCTGAGCAACAATGACGTGAAGACACGCTACAGTATAAGCATCAGCAAACTTCTCATCGCTAGGGAGCGCGGCGCTACCCTGAGCGTCGACAAGATACTTGGCTGCGGCCGATAACAGAGAAGGGAGGTTCGCTGCATTGGCAAACACCAGCTCCGCAGCAGTCGCTTCAGCAGCGGCGTCACCAAGACGCTCGCGAATCGCTCTCGCCACCTCCATCACACAGTAGCGCAGCATCCTCTGGCAACGCTCCATGTGCGCGGCAGACTGTACCACCTTTACTGGAGCGGAAGGCGTCATGCCAAAAACGGCAAAGGGGCGTGGGAAAGCAGCAAACGCGTCACTAGATGCCTCAGCGATGGAGCCCACATTCTGCAAGCTACGTAGTGCAACCAGCCCGAGCAAGGCCTCTTGAGTAGAGATGAGCTGCGCTACGGTGCTCGCACATAGCATCCCCAGGACGCCTTCCTCGCCTGATTCAAGAATGGCAGCAACAAAACGACGGTGGGACTGCTGGCGACGGCGCAGTTGGCGTGTCACGTGCAGGATAATGTTCTCGTCCTCTGAGTTCAGGTCCGCGCGGGCCCAGTTGCCGCTGTGCAGTGTGTGCTCGGTCGCCATATCCTCGCTCGTGCCGAGTACAGCGGAGTCCAGCGATAGTCTCTCATCCACCTTCACGCTCGCCACAATAGAGGCAAGAAGTCTACCAGCGTCTACATCGTCCTCAGCGTCTCCCAAAAAGGCGCGGCGAAGACGGCTTGTTTCAGGTACGACGGCACCGTTGCTGCCTCCTGCTCCTCTTGCATGCCGTTCATAAACAGACTCGACGGTGACAACAGGACCATCGGGGCCCAGTGAAACAACCGAGTCATCAGGAAGCAGCACGCTTCCGTACACGTGGCTCATTCCCTCTAGCACGATTGTGTCCTCGCTTGCACACGGGTTGCGTACGCCAACTTGGTTGTTCACACGAACACAGAAGTGACGGATGAAAATGATCGCACTGATGCGGCTGTCATCGACGTACATACGAATGTGTTGACGCGGGGTATCGCGCGCTGCGTGCACAACGTCCGAGATGGTGTTGATCACGACATAGTTCACTACTTGACCAGCGCTTGAGGCAAGTGATACAAGAATCAGTGCGGGCAACTCTGCTTCACTGCGGGGCTCAGTGAGAAAGAGCACCCACACCTTGTGGCGACTCTCCGCAACACACACAATACTACCCGCACGGTTCAGCGAACGCTGAATGTTCGTGCACCAGCGAGCCCGCACATGCGCCTCGCGGCTGCCAAACGGACCATACTCAAGCATGTACACCTCCGACGCCGCATTTGCCGCCACCAGCTCGTCCGCGTACTGCTGACGGATCACTAGATGAGTAAAGGAGAAAGAATCCTCACTCGCTACACTATAGGAGGCCCCGCAGCTGTCATTCTCGCTTTCATACATTTGGCTGCCTCTATTGTTATTATTACTGGTGCTACCACCACCGCCAACGAGCGACTTGATCGCGCTCCACCACGAATTGCCACCGCCACTAGCCCTCAGGGGCTTGCCAGGTGATGTAGGCTCGGCGTTGAGATAACGAACTGGAGAAGTGGCGCGATCAAATTCCATCGTGTGATGCTCACCGTCGACCTTCACATCCACCACCATAACCCCCCCTGTGGTGCCAATCGCCGTCACGATCACTTCCCCACAATCTGCACGACGTGAGCACGCAAAGCAGGAAGCCACTACGGTGTCGTCGCCATCCAGTACTTGCAGCTCTACACTATGATCAAGCGTGGAGACAGCGCCGCGCTCGCTGCAGAATGCCAGCGACTCCTCAGCAACGTCCATCTCAGCCACAAAGAGCGGCAGGCCTTCCCGCGCGGCGGCAAAGAAAGGTATCTCACCCATACGAGGCTGCGTGCGACGCCACGCTGCGTTCGCCAAGTTCCACACACGTAGCAACCGGGCGTTCTCATCGACGAGCCAGCACATGTGCCGGCCAGCACCAGAGAGAAAGACAGTGGGAGCAACCAACTCTGTCGGGCCAGTGCGGATCGCTGCGTCTTCCATGGAAGCAGGGTGTACCTGCAACATACCGGCAGCAGCGGCGCGAGCAGATACGTAGGAAGTATTCGCACTCACAGACACAGACACATCGCTACGCTGCGTGCGTGCTACTTTCACCGGGGGAGAGAAGGCGAACATGTTTACTTTATAATAATAATAATAATAAAATATTCACTGCGCAAACCAGATGATGATGGCAATACCAAATATACACCTGGATATTCTTTCTGAGAAAGTAATTGTGCGAGAGCGATTGATTGACAAGATCAAAAAAAAAAACCTTTTGCGTGACTAGTTGTGTCAACAAACAATGTATCGCCTTTCTTTTGCGCGTGAGCGGAGACTAAAAACAAATAATAAAAAAAATTTATTTATAGTAATGAACAAACAAGAATAAATGGGTATAAATACTCTTGTTCTAGCAGCAGCGTATCTGCAAAATCCTCAAAAAAAAAAAAACGAATAATGAAAAGAAAGTAAAGGAGATAGCAGAGAAAATATGCATGGTTGTGACGCTTCATTTTTGTTTATAAATGAAGCTCCAAAGGATGTCGAGTGTACTCACTTGAAGACATAAATTAGATAAAAAAAAGTTCCTGAAACAGAATAAAAAAACACGTTGATACGTTCATTATAAGCACTTGAAGTCCAGGGGTTTTACCCCTCTCCCCCCCCCCTCCCTCAACACACACACCTATTCTCTATGGGAGCTTGATCTAAGACAGACCTCTTTCACCCACATCATGGCTTTATTACGTGTTATGGAGCTAGTCTCTCCCCTCCCCCCCCCCCCCCCCNATCTTCCCATCGTATTGCTCTATATAACTAAATGTTCTATGATGGCGTACGTTTGCCCACATATGCGCACGTACACCTTGTCATGTGAAGAGCAAAAAAAAACTAATTTTTTCTCTCTATTTCACTTATGTCTGCAGCTCCTTCGGATCTCGTGACATTTCCTCAAGCATGCGCGATAGTGGCTTCGACCACCTCTCATCGATGTGTCGGTCCAACAAAATAGCGTCCAGCTTCGGTGCATCGCTGAGAGGATCGAACGTATCCACCGCATCCCACTCCAGTGGACAACACAGTGAGCCAGTGGCTGGGTGCACGCAGAAGGGAAGTTTCAGCAAGTGATCACGCCGTGTTGAGACGTGCTCATCCAGGCGAGGATACATGAGCAGCAGCTGGGCGGCGTTCACTACATTCTTGGCCTCCTGTGGGGCACCCAATGCCGCATAGAGGGTTCTCCAGTCAAGCACGTCACCCTTCTTAAAGTCAATATGCTCAGTAAAACGGATGAGCTGATCACGTCTGCCTTGCTTGAGCACAGCCACGATGGCCTCGTAGACAATAAATGCAGCCTCGGCATTCACTTGGACATTGTTCGGATTTTCCGCATCTGAAGTAATGAAGAGCCGCGTAAAGTAGTTGTCGATGTATGTGTCAAGCACGTGCCGAATAGTAGGGTGCACAGGCCTATGATTGGCAAGGTCCTTCACTACCGAACTACGCATCGACTTGGGTGCCACCACTGTCAAGTAGCCCACGAGTGCCGCGCGCTGATCGTCGTGCATCGCGCGGGCGCCTCCATCACACACCCACAAGTGAATACCACGCCGCCCGGAGAACACTGGAAGGAGATATTTAAACCCAAAGTCTTCCTCCAGCACCGTACGCAGCACATGCGCCGCACAGGACATCCACGCCCAGCAGTACTTACAAATGCTCTTACCAGAACAGCAAGAACGTACGTTGTCGTAGTCGCTCATATCAATATCAAATACCAGCTCACGCTCGACCGGCACAACAGCGAGAACGCCGCCTTGCTTCTGGCTTGGGCGAACGTTGTACACGGCGCCAACATCGATCTTCTCTGGGAAGCTGCGCACGAGTTCAGCGCGTAACTCCTGTGCGCTGCTATAACTGCGAAAGCGTGTGAAGATATCACCTAGTAACGTAAAGCAAAATTCACGACGTGCCAGATAGCCTTCCGCACGCGCCGCTTTCGTACTCACGCTCGTTGTCACCGTGGTCGTCGCAGCCGCCGCGCCAACAGTGCCGCTGGTGTGACTTGCGGCGTCACTTTCACCATCTGCCTGAGTACTCAAGAAAGATTCGCTAGCGATATTATAAGACAGCCACTGTGTCACAAGCTCGATAGGATACACATATTGATAAAACTCCCGTAAGGTAGATTCTGTAAGCATTTTATATTGTTTGTGTCCCTCTTTTCTTTGTTTATGTGCCTTTGTCTGTCTGTCTATCTATCTATCTGTCTATATATATATATATATAACAAAGAGTATACGTAATGTCGCAGAATAAGATACACCGATCGTTTGCCTCTTCTACTTCTTCGATATACAGTACTAGCACCAAAAATAGTGAGGCGGAAAAACAAGGAGGGGGAAAAGAACGTTATTATTTTTTTGTTGTTGTTGATGTTGTTGTCTGAGAAAAGACGTGCAATCACTTGTCATAGCGAACGTCCAAGTTGAGAATAAATCCAAAGCATACAAGAAAGAAAAAGGAATCAGCAGTCAGTGACAAGAAACGAGAGAAAGTTAGATCACGCATACATCACTCTTGCTTTGATACTCAATACGCACATATATACGTAGAGAGAAAGAAAGGAAAGAAAAAAGTAAAGATAAAAGATAAAAGTAGAGCGAATATATTTCACATAGCAAATGCCTTTTGCTTCTCACTGCGCTGGCTACATCTCTTGGAATACAATTGATAAATAATATGCATAGTATACATGACTCAATACATATATAAACTTACTGAAAGAAAAAGGTGAAAAGGAAGAAATGGCAAGCCTATATCAATTACAAGCAGATACTACAAAAAAAAAAAAAAAACAGAATGGGGGGCTCTAACAAATACACTGATATCAGCTAAAGCAACACAACCATACCGAAAAGAAGAGGAAAAAAAAAACATAGATAAACTGAAGCAAACCAAAGAAAAAAATGCGCTCAGCATTTCTCTTTCAGTGGAATAAGCATTAGTGCCTTCCTCCAAGTTGATTCTTGGAAGTGACATCCTTCACAACATCATCCTTGTAAAGCGCCCATCGCAGCTGGCGTTCATACTGTTCGTAGAGATCATCGTGCGCAGGATAGCCCTTGACAAACTCATGCAGTCGTGTTAAGGCTAGACCTCTAATGCAACGGCGACAGGCTTCATACGGTAAGCGATAGACAATAGTTGGCTGAAGCGCATACACTGTAGCCATGCGCGGACTCGGCTCGGTGGGATATCTCGCCTCCTCCGCATCTGGTCCAGCGGGCGACACGGAGGCTAACGTACTGTTCGCAGCCGCAGTGCTTGCACGAAGTGAAGCCCCAAAGACGTTATTCGCAATGATGTGCGGCCGCGAGGAAGAATTGCCACCTCGCTTGATCAATTCTGTAGAGCGCGCCATCGACCGAGGCGTCGTCGCCAGTGACATTTGGTCAAGCACCTTATAATTGCCTCCTTGCTGCACTTTTTGCCTCTTTTTGCGCCTCGCGGCGCGGTTAGCGGCCAGTGTCTTGGCCGTCACCAACTGCACAGAGGAGAGGTCCTTCTCCACGGATACATCGCCCTCAATCAAAGAAACTGCCGGCACCTCAGTGGCGCTGCTGACCTCTTGCTCCGTCTTCTCTCGCTCCTCCTCTGCATGTTCGCCAGTGTTCTCACCATCATCAGCAATCGCCGACGCATTTGCTGTCGTATGAGAGCGCGACTCAGCTCGCTTCGGGGGGAAGAGAAGCGTCTCTGACACCTGGCGCCTCCCCATGAGTTCACGAAGAAAGTCTCGCGGCGAACCCTCCAGTACGGCCTCCTCCGTGGTCTTAAAGCGCTCTACCAGAGCCTCCATCCAATACGCGTCTGTCCACTTGACCCCATCGCCAGGTCTCTTATCAGGGTTATAGGCAAGAACACCGAGCTCACCAAAGAACTCGCCTTTATGCAGCGACGCTACCTGCATAACACGGCGTGAGGTGGGGGATGTAAAATGGCCTAGGCGTGGCCTGGGACCACCCTTGCCGCGACGAAGAATCGCCAACGGTGCACGCGCAGTCAATGCAACGCCACCGCCGCTCTCTAACTCGCTCTCCGCACACAAATCAGCTGCCAACGATCTGTTAGCGGATAAGACGCCTTCTGAGGCATCGTCAAATCCATCGTCCGGCGCGCTCAAGGGATCGCCACTGGCGCCGCGCAACATCGCCCGTCGCTTTCCTCCAACGCTACTAAAATTGCCAAAGTTTTCTCTTCCCAGAGACTCCAGTACGCCAGCCGCCATCGTGCTCTGTGACTGCTGAAGGCTGCCAAGCTCGTCCTGCGCCGCTGCCGCACAGCTAGCACCACCAATCCCGCCTATCCGGCGTCCGTTCCCACCCACAAGAACATTCCGCGTCACCACAACGACGCCATCCGCGATAAAGAACATGCTATCTGACGGAGCGCCTTCCTCTAAGACGACTTGGCCACTACCGAGCCGCAGCTCGAGCAACTCACGCGCACATGTCTCCAGCGCCATCTCGTCCCATGACTGGAATAGAGGGCTCAGCAGCCCAGCCTGCAGAAACGCACGCCGCGCTTCGATCTGCTTGTACTCTGCACCACGCATCACGCGGTTCAGGCGACTCTCCATCTTGGGAACCAACACCAACATCACACAAGGCTCCACGGTGATGCAACGAGAACCGGGTGGGAGCGCGTGGACTTGCAGTTCATGCCCAATAGTGTCGTATGGGAGCACTGGGTAGTGCTGTCTGCCTGCCGCGCTCGGGATCTCCAGCAAAGCTTTGCCCTGCAACAATACATGAACTGGGTTCTCTGGATATGCTCCACTGCCAGGAATGCCGCTTCCGCCAGCGCCAGCGGTGGCACCGTGACTCGAACCCGATGCAGAGAAGGGGAGAGAGAGGCGTGAAACGGGGCGGTGCTGCTGCTGCTGCTGCACTGCGGGCGGTCGCCGGGATGCGGAAGGAGACACTTCACCTTTTGAAAAGGCCTCGCTCTCTGCCGTCCCAGACACACCAGGTGTGTACCTTCCGGACAAAGCTTCAGAATCCTCGGCCTCAGCCGCTCCACTCCGCGAAGACTTCCTCCGACTCGTACTTTCCCTACTGATAGGCATCACGCCATGTTTTCTAAAGAAGCTGTCCAGTGAGCCCTGTGAGCTCATCGAGACCGCAAAGGCACCGTCATCATCAAAAGCATCTCCTGGAAAACGCTTTTCCAGCAGTACCACCCCTTTACTTTTGGTCACCTCGACCCTCATGTTCTCACATATCGCGAGCAGATCATCGTCCGCGAGGGGTTTAAAAAAAGGCACACGGCGCAGCATTCTCAACGCCAGCCTAACATCTGCATCGCTTCTGTACATGAGAGGAAGATCTATACTCTTCCCAATACGTTTCCACGCAGCAGTGTCATTGTGCAGGACGTCGTTGGTATCCAGTGGTTTCACAGAAACGAGAGTGCACATCCCCACTGACTTTTTCTTTCTCTGTTGTTGCTGCTGCGTCAGTGCTAAACTGGAACACCCAACGTTCGCATTTATAGACGTGGGACTCCCGCCGCCACGGTCATTTCTAGGGGAAACCACCAGGGGAAGCGAGGCGGCGCAATGGCCTGAGCTCATCTTGTTTTGCTTTTCAAGAGGCGATGAAGCAGAAGCGGCTGGGCTGCTCGCTGTTGGTTGTGCTGCAGTTGAAGTGAGGAGGGCAGTGGAATTAGATGAGTAGCCTAAGAGCACTGGAAGCGGGGGCAACGCAGCAACCTGCGCTGCAACTGTCAATTCCAAGCTAGGTTGGTTGCTCGCACCATGACGCTGACGTGATGCTGCTGGCGAAGAGAATGTCATAATGTATTCAGTACCTAATGTATATATAAAACAAATATATACGCGTGTAGGCTTTTGTAAAAAGGCTTTCACGGCAGCTGCAAAAAAAAAGAAAAAAGGCCACAAAAAACACAAGATATATATATATCCGTCAATGAGTATCGAGAATAAATCAACAATAAGAAAATCCAAAGAATTCAACGAAATGCACGCACCAAACCAACACGTGCTCAAACACACTCACACACAATAATATACACTAAGAAAGGTGAAGCAATCACAGAGAGCACTACACCCCCCCCCCCTAACGGACGACTTATACACAACCGTCCCTACAAAATATAATAACAACGAAAAACTAGAATACAAACAGTAACGAAAAAAAAAAAATGTAGTAGTATCTACCTTGATAATGGACTGTAAATCTAATGCCTCCCAAGCACTATGTCGCAAGCAAAAAAAAAAAGAAAAAAAAAGGGAAACGTTTTGATAGAAATTTGATATAGAACTCCATAGACTACGCACAAGACGTAACTAACCACACACACAAAGACCAAAAAAAAAAAGAAAAAAATTTTCCCAAAAACTAGGCATTAACCCATATGAAAAACAACAGGTGCACAGAATTTTAGTAAATATCAACTGATACTGCAACAACGCAAAAAAGTAAATAAAAAAAAAATGACAAAGTGTTATTAAAACCAAAGAACACGACATTCTATCAACACAAACAGAAACACAACATCAAAAAAAATATTACAACAAAATAAAAAATGACCTCATCAACATATAGTACAACAAAAACTTCTTCACATCCACAAACAATCCACCAAAAACAACAAAAAATGCTATTTACAACTGTTTTCACTACCCCGAAAAACAAAAAAAAAAAACCATCACCAAAACAACCAAAACATCTTAACGATTACGCAGCACCCATCTCTCTAAGTTATGCTGACGCTTAGCATAAGCATCCGCTCCGCTATCCTTTACAGGAATACCACTACTACCAGCAGCACGTGGCATCTCCTTCACAAAACCCTTCTCCAACACCTTCCAAGCCTTCGTCGTCTGCAGCACAAGAAAACCACGCTCATCCTCTTCGTCCTCCGCAAGTGTCTCATACACATCATCAGATAACATACATACACCGGCCACTACAGCATCGCCGCCAGCAGCCTCATCGGCAGCAATCCTCGCGAGCTCGTCCGCCTCCTCGCTCTCGAGTTCCTGGCGCGCGACCTCTTCCTCCTCGCTCACGCCGGCGCTCGTGATGTCGGCGCGCTCAGCGGCCTCCTCGTCCTCGACAGCGCAGCGGGCAGCCTCCTCGTCGTCCACGATCCTGGCCATCTCGTCCTGCAGCGCGGCGACACGGGCAGCGGCCTCATCGGCAGCAATCCGCGCAAGCTCGTCCGCCTCCTCGCTCTCGAGCTCCTGGCGCGCGACCTCTTCCTCCTCGCTCACGCCGGCGCTCGTGATGTCGGCGCGCTCAGCGGTCTCCTCGTCCTCGACAGCGCAGCGGGCAGCCTCCTCGTCGTCCACGATCCTGGCCATCTCATCCTGCAGCGCGGCGGCACTGGGAGAGGTTGGTTGCGGATTGGCTCTGCGACAGGGGGTGTTGGTTTTTTGAGTAAGATGATATGCTAGGAATGAATAGATGGTTTGAAGTTCGTCGTCGAGGATCGAATCTCTGTCTGTTTCCTCTTCTTCCAGCATTTGCTGCAGAGAGTTGCTGTTGGGATTGTTATTGGGTGCAATGTTTTTGGTATTATACGGTTTTGATTCTTGTGCGTCTAATAGTAGTTCGTAGACAGAAGCAAGCTCCTCGTCGGTGATGCGATCTCTCTCGAGTGCTTCTTTGTCGGTGAGCGAGGTTGGTGAAGGTGAGGTCGCAATGGGAAGTGCGTGGGTTAGTGTGTCTATTGGCTCTGGTGATGGCGAGAGGGGAGGTGGGGTTACTGAGGCCATTTGAAGGAGAGTAACAAGTTCGCTGAGCTCTGTGTCACACACGCGTTCTCTGGCCTGTCGCTCAGCAGCGTGAAGGATTGAGAGGGGTGGCGAAGAGTCCAGCGTTGTTGTGTTTTCAGGTTCCTTCTCGGTCGCTTGCCTGGTAGAATGCTGTGGCTGTAGAGACATTTTGCTTTGATCTGGTTCATCCTCCTCCGTGAGATACTCTGGAGCTTGGGCTTTTTTCTTACGTTTTCTCGTTGTCGGCCTTGCCGTGGTACGAAGTGCCACCTTGCTCTGCGTCTTGCTTTTCGTTGATACTAGTGAAGGGGCTGCCTCCTGTGTAACGTACTTCCTCTTTGCCTTCTTTTTATGAGCAATAGTGCCAGGAGCACCGGAGAAGGCCTTCTTGAGTATAGATAGCTCATAGGACTCTTCCAAGACGAGATGCTTACGTGCGGCTGACTCGCAGTCCTGCATGTTGGCTAGTGCATCCGCATAGAAATCATCCTTGCCACTGCAATTTCGCCGAATGGGGTCTCGCAGGCCGCTTGAGAACGAAAATCGGCGGGGGCGTGACCTTCTGCCTACAGATTCCCTTCCTATATCTTGTGTCTTATCGTCACCATCTTCTCTATTCATATGAGTCGCCGTGGTATCCACGTAGGGCTCGCCATTACGAAACTTTCTATACATCTCTTGCAGTCGCAACCTCCACAAACTTTCCTCGGCGACTAGTTGATTGCATCGCTCCAGCTCTGTTTCGATGAGTTCGTGCTCATCCAGCATGCTCTCACGGGCATTGTGGGACCGCTGCACGTGCTCAACGAGAAGCACAAAAGCGGCATCATATCCACTCTCCTCCAAGTCCATCAGACGTGCATATCCGTAAGATTCTTCTAGAACCAACTGTCGATACGCTTCATCCTGCGCGCTTTCTAGAAGTGCCAATGGGACTTGTATGGAGCGTACATCCACGAGCTGTGCGCTGGTTGTGACGTTCACGAGAGAAACTGCCGGGGTCCCAGCAGCAGTAATGGCGGTAAAGGAGTGTGATGCACCACCCCGCTGTGGCGCTGCTAGAGGACGCGTACCAGTCAAAGGCACAGCCAGGCTCTGGATGGGTGGTGAGGTAGTCGAGGTCTCAGAACGGAAAACAAAAGTTCGTTTGCTGGCCTCTACGGGAATGGGATACCGCGATGGTGCAAGCGGCAGTGGTGACGCACTGAGCGTTTCTGAAACGGAGGGTCGCTCGGGGGAGGGACTACCAGCAGGAAATCGAACACGCGCATCAGTGCGTGCGAAGAGCGACGTCTGCGGCATATCTGAGAGTGTCATGGTAAACTGGACGAAGATGCGTGCTCGCGAGCTCTCCTCCTGGACACTAACAAATTCACGTCCGCGGCGCTCTAGCGGCGGGAGCTGTGATACATCCATTATTCCTTACTAGTCCTCTCTCTCTCTCTCTCTAGCTTCAGTAGGCGGTGGAGAAAAAGAGAAAAATAAGGAGATGTGAGAAAGCTACGTGCACGTCTGCGAGTGTCAAAAGAAAAACTTTAGTGCTTCTCTTTTTTTTCTCTCTCTATATACAGCCCCCGGAAGAAAAGAAAAATATGAAAGGGAACTAACAAAATGAATAAGAAGGGAAAAGTAATTAAAATATTTATGCTACACGTTGAAAACAACAAAAAAAAAATTCTTTTACCGCGCAGCAATAGTGAGAGAAAGGAAAAAACAATAGAGTACGTTTTTTCAATGAACGACACCTGTTTGCAGTAGGTTTTGTGAAGAAGAAGATTTTTCTTCTTTGTCTTGATAAAGAAAGAAGAAAGAAAAAAGCACCGACTTCCCTACCCTACTGGCATGCAGAGCGCAGATGTTTTCTTTATGAAAAAAAAGAAAGGAAAGTGCAAGAAGAAACTATTTTTTAAACGAGCTCTATAGGTACCTAAACAAATACAACAAAAATAATTGACGTCGCTACACTTATCAAAAAAAAAAAAGGGGAGTACGATATGAAGAAGTGAAGTTGTTTCACTTGTCTCCCTCCTCCCACGTGCCTGATGCTTGAGTAACGCAAGTGAAACAACAAAAATGAAAATAATAGTAACAAAAAAATAAGTAATGTTTCGGAAAAAAAAAGGAAGCCAATAGAACTAAATGCTAGTATACTACAACGTAAAAAAAATGCACAGGAATAAACGCAGTTGTCTTTTTTTTTTTCCTCTTTCTAAGTCCACTCTTACTCCTCTTCTTTTTGTTGTTGCAACCGTACTACTTGAAAAATATTCAAATTGGTACACTCACAAAAGGAAAAATACAAAAGCAAATAATTATACTATCAAAGGCAAGAGACAAAAACACTAGATTCCCGCTGCTACATGTATTTTTTTTTTTTTTAGCAAAGACAAGGGAGAAAGAACAAGAAGAGTGCATATAGATACATATACAGCAACCGTAATGGCATCAAATGAATCAATCCTTCGCCGTGATCTGCATAATGAAAAGTGGTACAATCATCGCTTCGAGTGTGGAAAACAGCAAAGCATGCACGCACCATTTGTTTGTGATCACCACTGCTTCAGTTCACTCGGCACCACTTCGCCCCGTCAAAAAAAAAAAAGATGATTATTGTTATTCACAATTTTTTAAAAAATACACTTAAAAATAAACGTGACAACACACACGTATCATGAGAGGGAGAACAGAAAGAGAAAACTGTTCATCTCTCTCGCAACTCCGCAATCGCCATCGATCAGCAAGTATGTATGCCTGACAAGGCAACTTACTTGAGGGGGATGAAGCGGGAAGAGTGGCTGGCACCCACGCCGGGACGACCGTGGAGCACGGGCTTGTAGGACATGGAGAACTCACCAATGTAGTGACCGATCATCTCACCCTTGATCTCAACGGCGTTGAACTGGCGACCGTTGTAGATACCGATCACGGAGCCGACCATCTCGGGGGTGACCACCACATCGCGGAGGTGGGTCTTCACAGCCTTGGGCTTCTCGCCAACCTTCACGTGCTTCTTGGCCTCGCGCAGGCGCTTCAGCAGCACAGGGGGGCGGCGGTCCGCGTGGCGGTTCATGTGGCGGCGAGCACGGGCGTGCACGAGGGCCTTGAACTCCTCCTCAGAAAGGGCGAGCAGGGGGTCGATCTCAAGCCCACGGTACGTGAACTTGTGGAAGGTACGCTCCTTCTTGAGCTGCTCGTAGCGCTCGGCAGAGATGTTGGACGCCATGTGTCGAGTGTGTTAATCTATTTAGCAAAGGAAAAGTAGCGTCAGTGACAGAAAAGATGATAAATGAAAAGAAAAAGAAGAAAAAACAATGGAGTAGTTTATTAAAAAAAAAAAAAATGAAGCCTCCAATAAAAGAAAGGATTATCGCACATGAACAAGTAATTTAAAGTGTAGGTGTACATTTATGTATATGAGATACCTAAACTAAGTGGAATGTATCCACCCAGGTGAAGAGAACGTTTATATTTATTGGCAATTATAATACCAATAACAATAAATAAAATAACAATAATAATAATAATAATAGTAATGGTAGAGTATCTTTCGCGTACTGTGGCATAATAAACGGCAAAAAAAAGGTGTATTCTCATATCTCACATGTAGAGCGCACACACACAACGGTTCACACCATCTAGAAGAAAAAAAAATATCAAAAACAAGTTGCAGAGAGATATACAAAAGGAAAAAAAGATGAGAATACAATAGTTTACATGGTGCCAAGGCGTGCGCTTGACGCGCGATATGGCACAAAAAAAAAAAAAGGTGTAAATGTGTGAGTTGCAAGTCACAGTGAAGTGAAAATATGAAACATAAAGAAAAAAAAAGAGGTGACAATAATAGTAACAACAACAACAAAGAAAAAAAAAAAAAATCACGCTCACACAGAAATGGAGCTGCATAAAGCTATACAAGGTACAAAATATTTAGCGCAACGGACCACATAAAAAAAAATACTGAAGGAGAAAGTGGGAGGGGGGGGGGGAGGAAGAAGGAAGAAGCCTTGAGAGGATTGTTCTGGCCTCTCCAGACTTCCCCCCACCCCCTGTCACAAGATAAATATTAATAACTAGGCACAGATATCTCCACCGCTGCCGAATCGGCACCTATAGAAAAAGCACCAGACTCCACACTCGTCAGCACACCCTCGGTTGCTTCGTCCTTGGAGAATACGGTAACAATCTCCGTCGTCATCGTCGGCGTACCCAGCGGAATAGCAGTTTCAGCTCCAGCAGCAGCAGTTCTTGCCTCTCGATCAAGTGTCGCTGGGATATCCATAATGCTAACGGACACATCATCCGCGCTCTGAAACATGCGCTCTGGGAAGCTCACGACTTGCTGCCTCAGCGCAGCACAGAAGCCAAACCACTCCACCATCTCCTTGTCCGTGCCTATCATCATGTCCATCGGAATCGCCTCCTTGCTGTCTGCCTTGCGGTTGCCTTTCCGTCCACTTGAGTTCGCGACGGCTCCGGTCCCAGCGGCGGTGCCATCAACCTTCAGTCGTCTGCTCTTAGACCTCTTGCTGCCCCGTCTGATGGGTTTCTTCTCCGCCTTCGGAGCATTGCTAGCCGTATTACTTGTTGATGCCGAGGCGTTAAACCCCGCAGGAGTGGTGCCCACGACGCGGCGCGGAGATTGCACCGACAAAGGCAGTTGTGGCTTCACTTTCCCCTCTCCTTCGCCTACTGCCCCACCGCCAGCTGCAGAGCCATCTCCATCGAACGTTCCATCTATCGCACGCGCTGCGCCGTGTTGTTGAGTAATGGAAAAGTGAACTGAACGACTCAGCCGCGGAATGGATTCCAGCACTGCCGTGACAAGAAACTCCATTTGCATAAGCTTGCCCTCTCGCTTTGCCTCTGCAATCGCGCCTCGCTCACGCAGCAACTCGCGATAGTTGCGCGTCACGGTAGGGATTGCGCTCGTCAGCTCTTCATGGGTCTCGACCGCGATGGAGTCAATAAGCGTAGCATCTTCCGGGCCTAAGCCAATGTCATCGATGGATACGTGATCCTTGAGTTCAATAGCGGGGGTTACGGGAGGGTCAGCATCACGCTTGCGCACGCGCTCGAGCGCCTCAGGAACTGGTAACAAGTACAATCCTAACACCACCTCACTCTCCTGCACCAGCGGTGACAGACACGCTTCAATAATGGTATACACCCGCTCGTAGCGGTCCATCACAAGACGCCTCCAGTATCGCATATAAACAGACGCACCAGGTCGCTGCGTAAGCCGACCAGGCACATAGTAAGCGGTGATGCGAGGTGGCATGTTGGCTGCGTTGTGAGCGGTGTGGCCGGACTTGGTGATCTCGCCAGGCGTGGGCTCCTCCAGTACGTGAGCCTCATCCGCTACCAACGCGGCGAGACGGACACGGCCGCCAAACACGGGCACCTGGTTCTCTTCGAAAGTCTGTGCAATGGCCAATATAGCGCGGCGAGCAGCGTGAGAATCGAGGTCATGAACAATACGCAGCGTTCCGGAAACGAGCTTGCTATACGTGAGCGTGTGGCTGCGATCTGAATCGAGACGGGCGATGCACGCACGCACAAAGTCCATTGTGCGTGACATGTGGTCATAGACGTGGATGCTGAGCCGACCGTTTAAAACATCAAGAAAGAGGCGACACAGTGGCTGCGTCTGGCGATAGCGCTGCGCACACCACCATAAATTGTAGGCAAACCGCGTAAACTCAAGTTCAACCGGCTGTTGCTTGCCCCGAACAGTAAACCGAGGGTTCAGTGTGCCAGGCAGCACAAGCGCGGCTCTCGTCTTGGCAGCGCCAGAGTTGAGGTTCATGAGATAGTCGTAAATGAACTGGGAAACCACGTAGCCCACCGGCACCGCCTCTTCATCGTCCTCTACTTCCTTCTTGGTGGCGTCCAGGTGGACAAGAACATGTTCGCGCCGCTCAAAAAGTTGGTATTTGCGTGGTGCGACCATTTTAGCGTCTCGAATGAAGCGGCACCTGCTGCGAAGCTCCTTGAACTTATCAAAAAACTCAAGGAAGATCGCGCCAGCAATCGCTTCGCTCCAGCGGAAATTTGGCACGTCTGGCGCCACGTTCGTGCGTAAAAAGTGTGGAATGGACGGCCACGTGTGTACTGGAAATGTTGGCAAGACACCCACCTCGCAGCGCTCCTCTTCGAGCTCAATGAGGGTCTCCTCTTGCATCCACTCAGACACCGTTGACATCTGCCGCAGCCGTAGTAACGCAGAGGTGAGCTGGTGGTTCAAGTTCGTCGCCACCGCCGCGAGCTCGGCGACAATGTCACTGGTCGAGTTTCGAAGGTCGACGCCTAACTCTGTCTGAATGGCGAAGGGAACGTCGCATGGTCGTGGCGTGAGCGGCGGTGCATCCGAGTCTGCGCCGGCCCCACCGCCATACCCGCCGAGGAATCGCTTTTCGTATATGTATCGGTTTAGCTCCGCCACCTTCTCCTCCGCGACAGAAAGACGAAATTTCAGTTCTGTATTTTCCAGCCTAAGATTGCCCACTTGCATGCGATACGCCGTGCGATCATCAAATGCGTTGTGCAGCAGCTCCTTCTGCAATGTGAGACGTGACTTGTCCAGTTCGGCGCGCGACGCCGCGATAAACTGTGGCGACACTTGCGACCCCAGCAGCCGCACGCCGTCCCTACCCAACATGGACTTGCCACTAGCAAGTCCTGCGCTTCCGCCTCCCGCGACTTGACCATTGTCTTCTCTTCCGCATTTAGACCTATACGCGTAGATGTGACTTGGTGCTGGAGGGATATCAATGCGGTGCTTGCGTAGCAGCTCCTCCAGGTCCTCAATGCGATTCGTCAAGCCTTCGTTGGTTTGAAAGACAGACGCGATGAGCGCGCGGAAGGACTCAATTTCGTCTTCCTTCTTTTCGCATTCATTTAGCCGCTTCATGAGATCCGTCTTTAGCTGCATCATGTCCACGTCTCTCTCTGTGCGCAGCGCGAAGGCTTCCTCGTGCAGCCTACGGGCCGCGCTCTCGCTCTTCTCCTTTTCGCGAATGAGCGAGATAAGTTTTCCCTCAAAAAAGCTTTCAAATTTGGCGAAGAGGTCCTTTTCTTGCTTTGCCAGAGCCGCCGCACTCCGCTCGGAAGCCTCCGCAAGTTCACCGCTCAGCTCCTTCAAGTAACGATTCGCCTGCGTTAAAACTGGGCTCGCGCCGGGATAAATTCGCGACACATCATCGAGTGCTTTGCGATAGGCTGCGGTGCGTTGCGCCTCGGGTAGGTGTCGAGCTGCATAAACAGTCAGATGGTAATCCACCTCCGTGAGTTGATTTTGCCTTGCCTCTGAACGCGCGGGATGAGCTTCTTGCGCCTTGCCAGCGGCGCCACTGGGTCGTAAAATCCGTGCAGATGCAGGAGGTGCAGCAGATACATCAAGGTCCGCCGCCTGCTTAGGGCCCCTTGATAGATTACAACGAAGTCCGTCCATTACAGACGCGCCAGCAGCTGTGGTGGTGCCCATGCTCGTGTTGAAGTAGCCATTTGCCAGAAGGCCATCGCACGAGTTCACAGCGGCTTCCCCGCCATACGTGGTAGCGGCCTCGTTCATCCGTGCCTCCGTACCAAGAAGCGGCACCGGGGCGGAGTAAGAGCCTTTGAAATCCACCATGCGAGCAATTTTCCCTGCCGGGGACAGATCGGCACCTCCTCCGCTGCCCGCGGCCACCGTGGCGTTGCTAGACGAAAGCAGTAGACTGTACGAACCAACATCACCACTATCCGCATCGCTGATTGGAGAGAAACTGTCAGGCGGTCTCCTCGCTTGATAACGTGTAGGTGGGGATGAGTCGGACATGATAACAGTACGGCCCGCCAATTGTGGTGGAGGAGAATGTTGCACAAGCACAGTGCGCGGACTCGGCTCTTCATGCATGCTCACTTGTTGTTGCAGCAAAGTTGATTTGTGATCGTTAGCCGTCGGTGCCAAGTGTGACGACGAGGAAGAATAAAGACGCGCTGTCTGTGCCTCACCACGAGTCGAGTTCAATGAAGATGGAGGTGTCCATGGGGTGCCAAGCTTCAGCATCGGCATTGCTGATGGGCTGCTTGAGATGCTATCAGTGGTACCAGAAGGATCAAGTGTTTGCGCGCGGGCAGAAGCGGGGTATCTCGAATTTGACACCTGCGCAGGCGGTGGAGACCCTAGGGGCGACGATGTGTCTCCAGCTGCTCCTGTGCGCAGCGAAGGTAGATTTCTTGAGCGTCCGTGCATAAGATAGCACACAGAAAAAAAAAAAAAAAGAAAAAAAAACTGAGTAAGCACGGTAGCGCGTGTATATGTATTAAAGAGTCTGTAGTATGTATATGAATGAATATATAAATCAAGAGCCTTTGTTGCAACTGCGAGTGGCTAAAATCCTTCCTGTCGTATCACTAATCGGGAGGGAGAACGAGAAGGAAAAAAAAACTACAATGTTGAACTTCCAACTTCGGTCTCTTCTATTTTCCACCTTTGGTAACCCTCTTGTTTTTTTTGTTCCTTCTTTTTTTTTTCTTGATTGCGCTTGCTTAGGTTTCTACACTGCAATGAAAAGGTTGCGCGTGTATACTGAAAGAACATCACATCATTAGACAATAGAAAAGAAAGACCACAAACAGAAAAAAAAATTGGAATGTATAAATATAAATAATTATGCTTCATAGAAAGTAGTAGTGGGGTGGGGATGCCGTAAAGAGGCATATACAAAAACGGTCCCTCTTCAGTTTTAATTAAAGGGGTGAGAGAAGGGGGGATTAAAATATAAAAGCAAGAAAAAAAAGGAGAGGGTAAGAAGTGAGTACACAAGCGTGCTGCTACCGTACCACATCTCCCCGTTCCACATTTCCTTTATCCCTCCCTCTCTCTCTCTTAAACAATGCTGTGGCTATTCTTGTAGAACATATGCATTTATGTGTTTCTCCTTTTCTCTCTTGTGTGCTTGTTATTGATAGTTACGAAAAACGTCGGGATATAAGTAAATATATAATATATATATATATATATATATAAAGAACAGGTGGGCAGGGAACAGACCCCCCCCCCCCCTCCCTCCTCGCTTTGGAACAAAACTTCGGCACGACCAAAAGGAAAGGGAGTTGATTGTTTGCCGCTCGTTCGAATTCTCCTTCCACTCCTTATGTCTCCCTTTCATGGCCCCTGTCTTGCCTCTTTGTCTGTCTCTCTCCTCCAAACCCTCCATGTCGAACTCTGTTCACACCGGCAATATGAACAGCAAGGAGCAGTATTGGCATACGTTAGGTGTTTGTGTGATCAAAAGAAAAAAAAAAAATGGTGATATCAAAAAAAAAAAGTAAGTTCATGTGTGCGTGTACACTGAGCCTCAGGAAAAAAAAAGAGTGCGTGAACCAAGAGAAAAAAAAAACCGCTAAGCTGATAAGGGTAGCAACTCTCCTTCCGCTATGAGCATGCCCTCAATTTCCAGAGTTCAAGACTCCTCCCCCTTCTTCTTCTCGCCAATTTCATTTAAAAAAAAAAAATGACAAACGCAAGACGAGGAAGAAGAAAAGACAAAACAAAAAAGAAGGGAGTGGTGCCTTTCAGATGAAAACCTCTGAGCGCTTCTCTCTTCTTTGTTCTTCACAAGATGAGAAGAATAGAGGGGGAAGTGCATACCTACGTGATGCCCGCCTACATAAAAAGAAATATGTTTCTTTTCGCTATCCTGTGTGTGTTCGTCTGCTTTTGTTTTGCTTTCTGTTTGTGGTAGTAGATTCCTGCCGCCCATGGTCATTTTTTTTTTTTTGGAGAGGGGGGGAGGGGTGCTGCAAGTACTGTGTTTACTGCTTCTTCACCTCACCGTCCTTGGTGATAGCAGGAGTCGTCGTCGACGCAGGGGGTACAGCGTCCTTGAGCCACAGCTTCAAGCGAAGTGCATCGGAGTGGTCCAGGTAGTACCGAGGGAGGAACTTCACCTTGGCAAAACCCAGACTAAGATACAGGTTCAAAGCGCGCTCGTTCGACGTGGGGGTCTCCAGGTACACCTCATCGCAGTCCTTCTCCCGCATAAGCTGCACCGTGAGCGCCACCAGGCGGCTGCCCAACCGCATGCCGCGGAAGTGAGGTACCACAGCGAACATGGCCACGTAGCCACGGAGTGGCGTGCCAGGCCCCTTGCGCGTGACGCGCGACACCACCGCACCAACCTTTTCTCCTTTGACGGAGCTATCAGGCTTGCTGGCGCTCTCGACGCCGTACGCGGTGACGCACAGGTCGGGCCACCCAAAGACAAAGTACTGGTATGTAAAGCTGCTATACGGCTCCGTGAGCTCCTTGGTGAACAACTTCACAATGAAGTCCATCTCCTCATCGCTGCCGCCGAACTGCTCGTAGCGAATGTACTTTCCTGGCGCTACCTCCTGCCACTCCGATTGCTCCTTCGTGAGGGGGACATGCACATTGACGTAGCGAGACTCTTCAATGGCGCGCTGCTGCATCATCTGGCGAGCAAACATGGCTTGCTCAAGCTGCTCTGCCGTAAATGGCATTCGACCGTTGAGGCGGCTGATCGCCTGGGAATCGAGCTCCTCCTGTTTCTTTGCTTGTTGCTTGGTCATGCCCTTCTTACTGCTGCCCTTGCCCTCGATGACGCTCACTAGGGCATCGATCACGGACTCATCAATGACTTCTCTGTGCTTCTGCTTTTTGCCAAGCGTTTTTGATTTTGGGGGCATGACTGCGACACACAAATACACACACACTCGCGTTCGACTACTTTCCAAAATTCTCCTTTAAAGAACCCAACAAAAATATATATGTTAAGATGAGTCTCTTCTTAATTATTATTTTTTTCGGCCCTCCAGCTTACCTTCTTACTAGCAAATATATGTATATATCTGTGAAAGTCAAAGATTACAAAACTTGGCTATGACAAACCAACTATAAAAAATTGGAAAAATAAACATGGTCATGAAAAAAAAAGAAGAAAAAAAGGATGAGAGAGAGAAAAATGAAAAGAATGATCAATACATCTAATGAATTAGCGTAAGTATCGATACATATAGCGCATCACATTAAGAGTGCCATTTATGCAATGGCGCATATGTGCTTGCACATACAACAACTAATGAGTGCACCAGTTACTACGCTGCCACAACAGCAGAAGTAGATGCGCACCAACTGACTTTCGCATGCGCGACAACACTCGTGTAGCAGAAACAGCACACGTGATTGATCTTTTATTTTTAAAATGGTTGAGACAGAATCATCAATCATTACCGTAAATAAGAACGAAAAAAAAAAGAGATGTTGGGAAACAAACACCGCAGAAAAAGTCGCACAGTTTTTAAATATATATTCCTCTCTCTAAAACAGAAAAAAAAAAGAACAAAAATAAAATCTGTGCCTACTTTGTAGGTCGCTCCGCAATCGCCATCGATCAGCAAGTATGTATGCCTGACAAGACAACTTACTTGAGGGGGATGAAGCGGGAAGAGTGGCTGGCACCCACGCCGGGACGACCGTGG